>OVAX01003905.1:0-16379 GCA_900406405.1 Lepidium africanum | reverse complement strand
GGAAATGCAGAAGCTCTTCTTGCTTCAAGACATCAAAAGAATCAGGAGAGTAGAGATAATTGTCACTGGATCCATTCCTCGAAGCTGATCTCCTCACCATACTGGTCTCTAAATTAGAAGAGCATCTGCAATGTGAGGTTTTAGGATCAATACTATAAGAGGCTAAGAAAGTCTCTGCCTTCTGCTCCAAATCTGACATCCAAGTAGACGGTAAGATCCGCTTAAGTTCCAAAACACAATCGCCGCAACCACCTAGTTCTTTTGGCGCACAAGTGATGCTTCCATTTTCATTAGCAATCCACTTAATGCATGGAGTTTTAGTTTCATCCTCGAAAACAGAAGAAGAGCTTGGTTCAGCTTCTTCACCATGCATATATTGTTTTCCTCTATTCACAAATTGTAACTTAATTTCCGGGCGTTCTGAAAGCCATCCTCCACGGACCTCTTGGCAACAACTTAGACAAAGTTCATAGGAGCACTGTGGACAGCTTCGATGCAAATCGGCAATTGAAGTTGCACAGTGGTTACTACAGAGAAAATGACATTTCACTCATATTTAAAAAAGATTTTATATAACTCTTTTCAAACAAATATAAATGGGTGACACTTACCAGTAGACACGCTCTTCATTTGAGCATATAGTCTTAGATAAAACAACTTCAGAAGTCGCTATTCCTACGTAGAACAAATAAAATATGTAAGACGAGAAAATCTCTTCTTAGCAGTAGAAGAAGACCCATATATACCTTGAACCTTGGCCTCGGTTTCAATTTCTTGATCTTGTGCTTTGGAAAACATTTTCAGGAAAGGAAGCATTGACCCAATCAAGTAATGAAGATGACGAAATCTTTCGTAATTACTGAGCTTTCTCTTTGATGTCTGTAAGAGAAACAAATACATCAACATTCACAACAAAGCATAAATCCATCTTGCGGTTCTAAACATGTTTTGTTAAAAATACAGTTGTATACCTCGACTAATCCACTTGAGTGCAAACATGTGCAGCAGTTGCAAGTTCGACGACAAAAAGGACATTTTTCTACGACATCCTCCTTGGACAAATTGGGATACCTGAGAGAAACCACAAGATTGTAGCAAGCTTATTGAAAACTATAGTCAAAAGAAAGGATGTAATATATTATATATGAAAAGAAAAACTAACCATTGGTTTATACATGGAAGACAATACAAGCTTTGTTCACAACAGGTGCAAATGAAAAGAAATCTCTCTTCCCCTTCAGAGCATTGATGGCAAATTGCAAGCTCTCCCAGAGCTGACTGTGTAAGGATGAAACAAAACACATGATTTCAGACAAAAGTTGAGAGTAGAATTTCATCACATCGTAAATGTTACCTTTAAACTCTTTGTCATCCTTCTGCAGTCACTTAAAGTTATTTTATACAGATGAGAATCCGAAGTCTTGTTCCTTGTACGAGATACTCTGAGTTGTTCTTCTTCCCATTCCTTGTCATCCTTTTTCACAGAGGTCCTCTGCTTCTTACATTGTCTTTCATCATCACCACTTCCCCCTCTGCGTACATCACCTTTCTTCTTCCTTGTAAATTTGGTTTCATTTGGTTTAACTTCATCAGCAGCTTTAGGATGTTTCCGTTTTTTATTAGACATTCCCTTCCACACTGCAAAACAAATCAATTTTATATTTCTCCAATCTTTTATCATATCAAATGGGTAATTCGCACATTACGGAGTGGGTTGGTGAATTAAACTGCAATTTACAAAACACTAACATCACAAAACCAAACCTAATGGTGGGACTGTTGACTTAAGTCAAGAACAGATAAAGGAAAAGAAAAAACTTCAAAGAACAGAGCTTGACAAATCCGAAACATGATTACCGGACTCAGAGAGAAATATAAACGAAGGAAACAAAATGAAAAGAAAAAAAAGTTATCGGGAAGAGGTGAGAGAAAGAGTAACATGAGTTACCTGATTATAAAAGCTCAATCAACAGAGACGAAGAACGGCGGAGGAGAAGGAAGAACGGCCACTTCTTTTTTCTACCGTAGAAAGATATAGTGACTGTAAATTTCGTTTTATAGCTAGGGTAACTTTTGTGGGTTAAATCATTGGTTTAATGTTGTTGGTTCAGAGCAAATTAAGGCATTGATTGGGAGACCATTTGTGGGGCGGATTTCAAGAGGAGAGTAATACCGTTCTTTTTGTACCAATAAAAAAAATAAAAATTTTGTGATGAAGAAAGGCGATGAAGAGTAATATCATTCTTCTTGTACTTACTTTTGCGGATTTATTAAAAAAATAAAAAATTCGCGAAATTATCCAGTAGATAATAATCGGATCGCGGTTTAAAATTGAAACAGCTATTATCTAGCGGATTTAATAGAAAATCGCGAATTGATAATGCTTTTCTATTTTCCATTTTCTTTTAATATTAATATTTAAATGATTTATTTGTCTATAAATAGAATGTATAGCATCATATCTCCCATATCTCAGCTCAACAACATTCATAAAAACATTTCATAAAGAGCATTTGAGTCTATGAGCATTTAAGAAGGTAAATTCATGTAATTGTTTTTTTTGTTCTATTTATGCATAATTATATTTGTTACAGTTTAGTTATGTATACATTTTATATTTCACTATGATTAGAGTATAATGTAAAGAATTAGTTTATGTTTATGTGTTAGTAAACACAAACTAATTTATAATTGAATGTAACACATTTAGTATACTTACATGTAGTATGTTTATTATTGATTTTGATATCACTAATGAATTTTAAGACATTTGTCAAACTATTGAGAAAGTTTGTATATGTTTAATTGCATACTTATGATTTGTAAAGAGGTAAAATTTTGTGTTTTTAGACATGTACACATAAATCAAAAAATAAAACGAGACACAATAGAATTATTACAAGAAATTTTTGGATTAATATTATAAAGCACAAATATATTTTAATTCAATGATGACAACAAAACATGAACTAAAGAATATATCAATTTAAGGAACACAATATATTGGCGATAATAAAATGTATATATTTTGTTTACTAATTATGTGGTTGAATTATTATATCCGAAATTTTAAAATTTTAGTATAGATGTTTGTTTAGACAAACGTATGATCTTTAAGGTTTTTATTTTATTTTGAATTACGTCCAAATATTCTGGTTTTATATTTGTAGAATATCATACTAATAACTTTTACAAATTGAAGATATGTCATCCAACAGTCAAAGAAATACAAGCAATTCAAGGAGACCAAGTTCAACTTATCCTACAGAGGCTTCAGTTCCTCCAACATAAACAACCATATGGGTAATAACATAACAATTATGGTTATGTTTTTAATTACTTTGATATAATTAATAACATTATATTTCCAAAAAATAATAGAACAATGACATATCTAAATGGAATTACGAACAAGAAAAAACATTGATTGAATTATTCGATGAAGCACTTGCCATGAGTGATTACACCCTAAAGAATCCTACTCATGTTGCTAGAGCATATATGGTTGACAAGTTCAACCGAGCGTTTAACCTAAATATAAATTATGGTTACTTCAAAAATAAACTTGATGAATTTAGGAAAAGTTACAAAAGGTGGAAAGCTCTAATGAATTCTACTGGTATCTCGATGGATCCAACTACATCAATGATAACTATATCTGACGCATGGTGGAAGGAACGTGAGACTGTAAGTACACATAGTCATTCGATTTGTTAACATATTTATCAAATTTTATATAGGAATTAATACGGTGATTATAATTCATAGGGATGCAGATTAACAAAGAGTTTTACACGTAGACCACCCTTATTTGGAATGTTATGGAAAAATGTCTTGTATTACATGACGTTTAGTCACAATCTCATAATTCTATGCACCAAAGAAGAGAAGAATTGATCAACCAAGGTGAAGTTGATAAAGAAGGATATGATGTTTCAGACACTGATAATGTTTATAATCCACAAACACAAGTGCTTGAAATGCAAGAAGATGAAGACGTGTACTATGTTACAATTGATGATGATACACTTCCTTCTCGTAGAGGACAACAACACGATAGAATAAACTTACAGTTAAGCGGTAGACGTGAGGATAATTCCCAGAGATCTGGGGGAATCTCTCAGTGCTCTACTGGAAGTGGTGTGCATGGAAATCGTATAAGAAAATCATTACAGACCACGATACAAGACACCATTGCAGGCTTTAGAGAGTTCCAACTGAAAAGTTTTCAGCAAGTTCTCCCAGGTGGTTTTGTCCAAGATGATTGCGATGAATTCAAAAAGGCGGAAGCAATATTCAATGATCTAAACCTTCCGAAGTACACAAGATTTCATTGGGCATGCATCAATGCCCTTAAAGAGAAAGTGTGGTGGCGTAGATATTTAATTGACATAGAAAGAAGGTCAAATGAGGGTAAAATAGAAATACTAGAAGCTTTGACTGGTATAAAACGAAACAATGAAGATGGAGAAAAACTATTAGGCTTGAGTCCTTCATTTGGTAGTCCAAATTCAGGATGTGTGTCATTCGTTAGTCCACCAGTAGGTTGGGGTCCTGGATTTCAACAACGAGGCACACCACAAAATGTTCAACAATGGGGCACACAACCAATCTTTGAGCAATGGGGCGTGCAACCGGGTTTTCAACAATTGGCTATCACCAAATGCTCCACAGTGGGGACAACAATCATTTTATTCAGGACAATAAACACATAATTTAAACCAAGGTGGCCGTCAAGAACGACTCCAAAAAATGTTCCATATGGTTTTCCAGAAGAAAATTTAAGAAATACTGAACAAGGAGTTTCATATGGTACACCAATAGAAATTGGTAACCAGTCACCCGGTCTTGGTTTTACAAACTATTTCGAAACTGGACAACAGACTCAAATACCTAGAACAGGAGGCCTATTTAATATTTTGGGAAATCAAGATGCAAGTTATCAAAGTGATATAGGAGATGAAGAGTAGTTCATGAAGACTATATTTTATCGATTTCCTCATTTTTATGAAATAACTTATGTTTCCTTATTTTGATTCTACAGTTTTTATATAAAACTTGATGTAAAATTATATTCTATTAATGATGCATTTGATTTTGGTTTGTTATATTTCAGGCGTTTCGTATATGTCAGTTGCGGTCACATGACATCAATAATCTAAGTTACGAATAGAGAATTGAATTATGGAATTTAGAAACTGAGCAATTCGAGGAGTTAGTAATTCAACAAACTTTGACTTATTATGATCGATATGTCCACAAAGCACTGGTGCAAACTGATAGAGGTTTAGGATGGACGAATATTTGGCGTCGACTCCAACAAGATAATATTGCTTGTCTTCAGTTATTATGAATGTCACTACCATATTTTACAACACTACGTACAATGCAGCAAACAAATTACGGTCTACAACAAACATCAAATATGGGCATTAAAGAAAGTGTGGGTATATTTCTTCGAATTTGTGGGCACAATGAGGTACAAAGAGATGTAGGTTTAAAATTCGGACGAAATCAAGATACTGTGAACAGTAAGTTTTTTGAAGTTTTGACAGTGATTGAGAGACTTGCATGTGATTATATAAAGACTCCAACGCAACAAGAATTAGACCGAATTCCTGAACGATTGCAAATGGATCGATGATATTGGCCTTATTTCAGTAGATTCGTTGGAGCTATTGATGGAGTTCATGTTTGTGTTAAAGTTAAACCAGAATTACAAGGAATGTATTGGAATCGACATGATGTCACATCTTTCAACATCATGGCAATATGCGATCTGAACATGTTATTTACATATATGTGGAATAGAGCACCAGGATCATGTCATGACATATCTGTTCTCACAATGGCATAACAAAGTGATTCCGAGTTCCTATTACCACTGACAGAGAAATATTATGTTGTTGATTCTGGATATCCAAACAAGCAAGGATTTTTGGCTCCTTACAGATCATCAAGAAATAAAGTTGTAAGATATCATATGTTACAATTCAACTCTGGTCCTCCTCCAAGAAATAAACAAGAACTGTTTAATCGATGTCATGTGTCTTTACCTTCTGTTATCGAGGGAACTTTTGGAGTTTGGAAGAAGAAATAGAGGATTCTTTGTGATTTTCCAAGATATAACATACCCGTTCATAAATGAGTGATAATGGCTACAATGAGATTACATAATTTTATTAGAATTTCAAATTTTCCAGATGCAGATTTCACAGAGATAATGACAGAAACCAGGAAAAATAATGGTGAACGTATGTCGGAAATAAGAGATAATATTGCAAATATGTTATGGGAAAATCAAAATAGTCGATATTAGTTTTGCTAATATTTTTTGTTTGTTTATTTTACTCATTGTAATTCAATATTAATTATTTAATTTTAAAATTATTTTAAGTTTTATTATATTAATTATATTTTAATATTATCCTAAAACCGCACCGCTTTTATATCTTTACCAATCACATATTACAAAAACCGCACCGCTTTTATATTTTGATCAATCACATATTACAAAAACCGCACCGCTTATCAAAACCGTAATTGTACCGTATCGCACTTTGTCCCGCACCACCAAAACCGCAGTTACTAATCGGACCCTAAATCCGGTTAGCTTGTTTAGTCAAGCTTATAATAAACTTTTGTTACCAAAAATTCTAATCATAAGGCAAGAATTAATAATAGCTTTTTTTTTTGTTACCTTTCTTTCTGTTGCATTTTCTGAGTCTGATGATTTCCATTTAAGAGTTGCAAATGAGGAATGATATTATTCCACCAGAGTACTTTTACATTGGATTGCTTTTTTTCTTTTTCCCAAATAAAATGATTTTCATTAAGGGGAATTAACCCAGACTGGTAACCAAAATAAGCGGGAAACTAAAGACCAAAAGACTGCTGTTAAACTGAAAACTTAATCAGAAAGGAAGTGAAATGATAAAAGAAAATAAACCTAGAAGACAAAAAGATTTCAGAAACTCTTAGGAGCTTTAGATGACGATTCCTTCTCCATATCTGGATAACACTTCCTCTTTGTCAATCTGTTGAGAAGAACTTGTATGTTCTGTTGAGATGGATTAGTCACAAAACTTGCAGATAAGTTTCTAGGGTTCGCGTTTTGGTTGAGGAAAGCATGAACTGATTCCGAGAGGGAAATAAGACCATCAATTCTATCTGCCATATCACGATTGATGTATTGAGGTGGGTCTTGATGTGGAGCCAAATTTTCAGCTCGAGGGAGTTGGGATTGCTGTTCAAAAGATATGGCATTAGCTGAAGTTGGATCTGGAGCTTGAAAGTTGCTTGTTAGGAGATGAAGGAAGTCCAAAGGTAGAGGAATGTAAGAGCAAGTTGAAGTCTCATGATTGAATTTTTGGCAGTTTAGACAGAAGTGTGGGATTAATACGTAGTGGAAAAAAACTTTAGTTGTGTCCTCGTTTTGAAATCTTAAGCGCTTAAAAAACTTAAGTCTTGAGTCAGAGCGGAGAATGATTTTGGCTCGTACCAAGGTAGCTCGAGTGAGTGATGTTTCATGTACATCAACCTCCATGACATCTCCAAGTGTTTGGGCAATCTGATGTACAGTGGAACGGGAAGCATACTAGAAGGGAAGATCATGTATTTACAGCCACATTGGCACTGTCGAGTGAAAGTCCTCCTCTTGCTTGTCCTCTCAGCTTTGAATGGCTACAAGCTACCCGTTTTACAGTATGGGTTAACTTAGTAATATGAAGATGAAATCCACCTCTGAGTTGAAAATGAACTGCACAAAGTCTCTATCTATCACCCTTTCTTGAACCCTTGTCTCCAAACCCCATTGATGAGGAAGCTCCTCCGCCATCTCTTGCGGAATTTGTTTAGAAGGGTTAATTGATTTGGCTATGAGACGTAGTCTACTACAGGTGAGTGTTGGTGAGTTAGAGTGGTTTGGGATCGAGACATGCGGATCATTCCTTCAAAGGTGAAATTGATCAATGATGGTCCATAGATTGTGAGCCATGGTTTTGTTTCTGTTGATTGTTTCAGTTGTAGTGACTGACCTTCGATTCTCTCCCTTATACAACCAAGTTTTTGTCAAGTTATCATTACCTTAATCCACCTGTCATTACTTCACTTGAGCTCTTGGAAGTGTTATAAAACATGTATGAGTACTTGTTACCCGTCCGCTGCCTAAATCTTGCCAGACAGATTTTCTTGTAAGCGATAAAAGCAACGTTCTCTGATTGGACTAGAAACTTGTGTCTCGACAGTTGGCATCTGTTATGAGTAGAAACCAAAACATCTCACTATATATGGCAATGATAACCTATTAAGTCTAGATGAAGGTAGATTCGAGTAAAGAAAAGGAAAAGAAAATAAAAAAACAAGATAAAATAGAAAATCAAAAGAAAAGGGGTAGAAGATTAAAAAGCTAAAAAGAAAATACATAATATAAAATGAAACAAACTAACATGAAGTGTATTAAAGATTAAGAATGTTATTAATAAGGATATTGGAATTAAATGTGAGAGACTGACCAATGAATTAACGATACGAGCTTAGAAATAAATGAGATGGTAGTGAATGCACTTATTTTTGCCATTAGATAGCATATAGTTTTAGTTCTGTACCTGTGATCGATTAGGCCATAAATGACTTGTCCATGTTGGAAGATCCTGAGAAATATAGTCATTAAATAAGCCTGCTTGTATGACACTTTGTGTAATTGTTGTTGATAATTTGTTATTTATAAAATCAATACGGCAGAAAGATATGTCAGTGAACACATCGATTAGTTGTTGTATAGGCTTGATCCAAGACTTTGTAGAGTAATGTGGATTCTACAAATATCTCAACCGAGCAAATTCTTAGTTCTAACAGACTCTGTAATACCCATTGCAGTCCTTGAAATTCTGCAAACAATTGTGATATTCATTCTTTTCCAGCATGTAATGTTGTGTGATCTACATTCTCTTCCAGTACCCAAACACCTCCATGAAAATTAGCATTATTCCTCCAATCAACTTACCAAAATATCTTGTATTCTTCAACTATATTTCCTCTTATAGTTAAGATCCATGTTTCTGCCTACTGACTTGTGTTTTGGATGATTATTGTACTTTTTGTTCACACCAAAGATTTGCTTCTTCCATCATTGATTAATCATTATTCCTAGGTCCTGATTAATTCTTTGATGTATTGTAATATTTCGGTTTTTCCTGATGCTCCATAGTATCCAAGGCCATAACCTACAAATTTCTAATGGTATGTGTAAGTTTATGCTTCTGTTGAGAAAATAAGCGATATTGCCCGATGTGGCCTTGGAAACAAAGATAATCACCATATTTGATGAGCAAGTATACATTCATAAAGCATGTGATTGATGGAGTCACTTTGTGTGTTGCATATTGTGCATGTGGCTTCCTCGATTATGTTTCTTCTCTATAGTTGAGTACGTACTACTAAGGCATTACATAGGACTCTCCAGAGAAACAACTTGATCCGACTAGGAGCTTGAATATTCCAATTTTTTTAAGAGTTGTTTCATAATGAATTTCCCCTATAATTAGTTGATTTCCAGCCTTGGATAAATTTGTATTCAGCCAATATCCACTCTTCACTGAATAAGTGCCTGATAGGTTGTAATTCCAAATCCAGAAGTCATTTTCCATTAGACTAGGCTTGATATCACATATTTACACAACATCCATGTGATGGAAGGTATTTGTAAGTCTTTCTATATCCCACCCTGTATCTGATAAAAGATCTGATACTCTAAGACTGACACAAATCTTGATTCTTTGCTCATAGGAATTCGTGGAAACTTATCTTATATCCAATTGGTAGTCTATACATACGTATCTTTTCCATTCCCAATCTTTTTTATTAACCCTTTCTTGAGTAAATCTTGCATGTGTACAATGCTTCGCCATGCATATGATGGCCGATTTCCAATGAAGTATTCATGAACTCTGCGTTATTGAAAGATCTTGATATGTATATGCGTGTAAGTAAGGTATCATGTCTAGTTAGAAGTCTCCATGCTTGTTTTGCCAATAGAGCTTGATTGAAGAGTCCAATATTCCTGAAACCACGACCACCTCGATCTTTGGATTTGTACATATGTCTCCAAGACACCCATGCTATTTTTTGATGATCTTCAGAGAAATTCCACCAGAATGATCTCATTGCTCTAGTAAGACGTTGGACCTAATTTTTTCCATGTTTAAAGCAAGGCATTGCATATATTGGTAACGCCATTGCAACAGTTTTGAGCATGATTTCTTTACCTCCAAGGGATAGTGTTTTGGAGTACCAATTTGTAGTTTTTCCTTTGAGCTTTTCAGTGATGAAATGGAACATGTTTGTTTTTAATCCACGAAAACATTCGAGAAGGCCCAAATATTTTTTCATTCTGAGTTCTGAGTGAATATTTAAAATATCTCGAATTAGGGACTATCTCAGTGGAGTGATCTTTTTCCAAAGGTGATTGCTGACTTGTTGTAATTGATGCACTGTCCATATAATATCGCATACCTTTGCAGACATGTTTTAAGTGGTTTTGCTTCAGCAATGTCAGTTTTACATATGAAGAGACTGTCATCAGCATAAATCAAGTGATGTATAGAGGGACCATCTCTGCTAAAACTTAATCCAGTAAGCTTGGATGATTCTTCCTCCTTTTTCAAGGCACTTATAAATATATAGGATGAAAAGGGATCTCCCTATCAGATTCCACGTATTAGCTGAATTAGTCCATGCACTTTTCCATTAACTAGAACTGAAAACGTGATGGAAATAACACAAAACATGATCATTTGAATCCAATTGTGAGCAAAACTAAGCTTGGTGAGCACTACCTGTAGATACATCTATTCCATCCTATCATACACTTTTGAAATATTAGTTTTGACAGCCATGAATTTTGATTGACCATTTTGATTGGTGTGTGGATGGTGTAATGCCTCATGAGCTATAAAGATGTTATCCGATATGAGCTTGTCAGCCACAAAGACACCTTAAGTTTCAGAAATAATATCCGGCAACTGAGGCGTAAGTTTGGTCGCTATGATCTGAGCAGAGACTAATCGGACGGAAGTCCATCATTTGTGTTGGATTTTGAGTTTTGAGGATGAGGCTAATGTGAGTGTAGTTCCATTCTTAAGGAAAATATCCATAAGTGAAAGCTTCTTGTATTTCATGAACTATTTGGTGCCCAACTATATCCCACTATGTCTGAAAGAAAACTGCCGTCATGCCATCAGGACCTGGGTCACTTTTTCCTTTGATGCTGGAGAGGGCATTTTTAACTTCTAATGCTGTGATAAGGCTTGTTAGCTTTGAATTCATCATCGGAGTAATCTTCGTTGGAATAGATTGTGTTAGTGAATCAATATTCCTTGGATTAGAAGATTCAAAGAGCGACTTGAAATATTCTTTTGCTATAGAACCTTCAATTTAATGCAGAAAACCTCGTTGATCTCTGAGACAAAATATCTTGTTATTTAATCTCCAGTAGTTGACATTGTTATGAAAGAATCTAGAGTTCATATCTCATTCTTTTAACCACTTCTCCTTGGATTTTTGTCTCTGGAATTTTTCTTCTTCTAAGTGTAATCGTTTCAATTTGCTTGTGTTGAAATCTATTATACTCTTATCAGGATGAAGCTTTGTGATTTCCGTTTCCATAGATTCTTTTGCATCTGTTGATTTAATCCGCCGAGTTGGTGGTGTTATGATTTTTCCATATAGGAATCTCTCAGCGACAGTTAATTATTCTGGTATATGCATTGCTAGCTGCCTCTGAGTTATCCCCAATCCAATTTGTTCTAATAATATTCTTGAAGTGTCTTCTTGATATCCATCTTTTATCAAAGAAAAACCATTTCTGGTAATGATGATCTTCCGTAATGAAGGATGTAATAATAGGTCTATGATCTGATCCCAATAAGGAAAGGTATCTAATGTTTGTTCTCGGGAAAATTCTGAAAAATTTCACGTTAGCCAAAGCTCTATCTAACCTAATCTGGATCCATTCATAATTTCTGAAACCCATCCAAGAAAAGAAAGAACCTGAGCTAGGGGTTTCTCTAAGCCCACATTCTTGGTTAAGACTTCTCATTTGGGAAAAGGATATTTCAGGTCTTACAATGCCTCTAAGCTTCTCCGTATACTCTAGAATTTTGTGAAAATCACCTATAAGGAACCAAGCTTGTACCCTTGATCTGTTTATATCTTTCAACTGATCACATACTTGATTTCTTAGATGTCTCACTGGATGACCATATATGATAGCGGCAAAGATGGTGTGATGCCCTATCACTACAAGAAAACACGCCATTTGAGACTACACAATCAGTCTCAAATCAGTCTCATTTTTGCTAAGTGAGATTGAAGTTCGACTGATGGCATAAGTCTCAAAACGCTAGTCGCTCTTTCGGGCAATCGTACTTTAGTCACAAATTTGCGACTGATGTAAGACGAAATAAATCAGTCTCAAAGTGCGACTGAATTTGCAACTGCAGTTTTAGTCTCAATTTGCGACTAATCTGAGACTTTGCAATCTGTGAAAAACATCGATCGCATATGAGTCTTAACAACTAGTCCCAAATAAGTCTCAAATTTGAGTCGCATATCAGTTTCAAATATAAGTCGCAGGTTAGTCTCAGTAATTAGTCGCAAATCAGTCTCAGTTTTCAGTCGGAGATCAGTCTCAAACATCAGTCGCAAATTAGTCTCAAAATATCAGTCGCAGATTAGTCGCAATTTTTGATTTTCCACTTTTTTTTAAATAAAAATTTAAAATTATTTTGAATTTAAATAAAATTTAATTTATAATTAAAATTTAATTTTTGAATAAAAAATATATATTACCAAAACCGAATTGTTTTGAAATGAAAAATTTTAATACATAAAATGCGAAGATAAAAACGAAAATACATGAAAATAAAAGCGAAAGAAATTCAAAGCTTGTCGGGAAATTTGTGAGTTGGTCTAGGCGAAGAAGAAGACCCTGAACCATCATGTCGTGGAGGAGGAGGCATCATAGTCAAGCGAGACGGAAAGGACACTAGTGTCGCCCTCATTTTTAATATGAATCATGATTTTCTTCATACGTTTGACACTGACTTTATCGAAACATGCTCGAACGGTGTGTGTAATAGCCGGATTCTAGTAAAAAATTTGCTACAAAAATTTTGAACCAAAAATATATGTGTTAGTAAGTAGAAACTTTAAATTAGTTGCAGTAAAATAAAAAATGAAACGAAGTTTTAGCGTGAATTTCACAAAAAACTAATCTCGCACATCCGGAGGAGTATTGGTCCAACTCATATATACATCGTCATACCCGACTATTTCGGTCTAGACTAAATATGTAAAAAGTCATTAAAAAAAAGTAGTCATGGTTTTTAAAATTCAGATAATTTTCTTAAGAAATTCATAATAATTCATTAAAATTCAGAATAATTCAAAAAAATATATAATAATCCATTAAAATTCATAAAAATTTATTTAAATTTATAATAATTGACTAAAATTCCTAAAAATGACTAAAAAGCTTATAAAAATTTACCAAAAATTCGGAATGTTATAGTAAAACTCACATTAATTCATTAAAATTTACTAAAAAAATCTTGTAAATTCATTAAAACATGCATGAAAATTTTAGAAAATTCATAAGAAAATCAGAAAAATTAATAAAAACTTGTAAGAATTCATAAATTCTACACAAATTCATAAAAATACAATTATAATCCTTAAAATTCATAACAAAATCATAAACATTCATATGAATTCATAATAAATATATTGTAAATTCATATAAATTCAAGAGAAAATGACAAAAATATACGAAAATTTCATTTTTAATGCAAAAATATACTCCGTTTGATTTTTTCTCCAAAAGTAACCTACGAGGGTAGTGAATTTATAATTCTACCCTTGATGACCAAACAAAAAATTAGGAACCGCAATTATCTTTATACTCTGCATAGAACACGAAGACTTCATTTGAAGTCTCCGCAAATAAGACTTCAAATGAAGTCTACTTGTTTCAGGAGAAGACTTCTATTGAAGTCTCCTGTATAATTACATATTTAATTTAAAATAAAAATAGTAATTATGGTTATATGCTTATAATTTTTATTACAAATTCTAAAAATAAACTATTACGATGTATTCAAATTAAAATTTCACAAAAACATGGTCAACTAAACTAAAAGAAGATCACACCACAAAGTTCATCATAAACAAACTATGTCATTGATTAGGGTTTAGGGAAATAAGATATAGTAATCATGTGGGATTTGTTTAATTTTGCATTCGAAATGTAGAAACGATATAAATGAGGTAAGTTATACATATATCGACAAATTATAAGAATTAGGTCTAACATTTGGGAAAATATTCCATTTGCGTGTAGAATTAACGATACGAGTTTAGAGTTTAGGGGTTAGAGAAGACTTCACTGGAAGTCTACAACTTACGTGAGTGAGAAGGCTTGAAGTAAAAAAATTTTTTAAATAAATATTGTTATATGCTTATAACTTTGATAGCAAAATGTAATAATAAATATTTTCGTATTTTAGAGAAAATATTTGCGGTCTAGAATTTGTGATGTATAATCTAGGGTTTAAAAGAAGTCTCCAAATTCGAAAATTAAATTGGGTTTAATGTTAACCAAAACTAACCAACGATTGTAAAAAAATGGAGTGGTTTATAATTTAGGGGATAAAGGAGACTTCAATAGACGTCTTCTTGTTCCATGAGAAGACTTCCACTGAAGTCTCCGTATTCGAAAATTAAATTGGGTTTAAGGTTAACTGAAATTAACCAACGATTGTAAAAAAATGGAGTGGTTTATAATTTAGGGGTTAGAGGAGACTTCAGTAGAAGTCTTCGCTTTCCCGTAGAAGACTTCAATTGAAGTCTTTGAGTTCGAAAATTAAATTGGGTTTAAGGTTAACCGAAATTAACCAACGATTATAAAAAAATTGAACTGGTTTCTAATTTAAGGGTTACAGGAAACTTCAGTGGAAATATTGATCTAGGAGAAGACTTCAATTGAAGTCTCTGAATTCGAAATTATATTTGGTTAACCAAAATTTACCAACGGTTGTAAAAAATTGAAATTGGTTTCGTGGTTAATCAAAAATTTACCAACGGTTTCAGAATTAACCTACATATAAAAGCTAAATTAACCTAGATTAACCTTCTTCCTTCTTCTCTCTTCTCTTCGAAATTCTCTCTAGAGCCGCCACCGCCGTCTGTTCTCAACATCTGGCGACACGTCTCTGTCGCCGCCACCGCCTTCAAAATCTTGTCTCCTCTCTGCGGGCAATCTCTTTAAGGTAATCTCATCGCTTTCTCTTCCCATCTCTTATCTTCCGATCTCTTCTTCTCCTTTTATTCTTTATTTTTCTGACTTATGTGGTTGTTTTCCGGCATAGGGCAAAGACAAGTCTCTCCGGCGTAAGCCTTTCCGGCGGCTGTTGTGACGGTATTTCTTGTCTCTTTCTATCATCTCTCTCATCTCCTTCACTTTTTTCTTCTCCTCTCTTCAGATATGAATTATTTGTTGTTTTTTTTTTGCATATTCCACCATCTCTGCCGTGTTNTTGTTGTTTTTTTTTTGCATATTCCACCATCTCTGCCGTGTTTCTCCCTAAAGTCGCCGCCGCATCTCCACCCAGCCGCCGCGTAACCTCTTAGGGGTTTCAAAGACAAAAAGGTTTGTTCTGTCTCCGCCAATCTTGTTTTTTTTTTGCGAAATTTTATTTTTGTTTTCTGACATTTTCTTGTCTATTTTGCATTTGCATGTTCCGGCAGACGATTGTCCCTCCAGCCGCCTCTCTTGTCCGATAAATGGCCACCTCTTCGTCCTCGCCGCATGATGCTCAAACAAATTGTATTTTACAGAATTGTTTTGTTATCCTTGAATTGTTTTGGGTTGCTTGGTGGGGACTTCTGAAGAAGTCTTCTCTATTAGGGTTTCTTGAGGAGATTACTTTTGAAGTATTCTTTGTTAGGATTTCGGGAGGAGATTACTAATGAAGTATTCTCTGTTAGGTTTCCTATGGAGACTTCTCATGGGGACTCTCATGGAGACTTCTCGTGGAGACATCTCTGGTTGACTTCTCGTGGAGACATCTCTGGTTGACTTCTCGTGGAGACATCTTAGGGAGACTTCTAGGGTAGACTTCTCTGGGAGACTTCTAGGTGAGACTTCAAGGGGAGACTCTTAACGGAGACTTCCTGAGGAGACTTCCGGAGAAGACTCCCTGAGGAGACTTCCTGATGAAACATCCTGGGTAGACTTCCTGAGGAGACTTCCTTAGGAGACTTGATATATCATGGTTTTTCCGGTTTTTCAGCCATGATATAAGTCCTTTTATAGAGTTTTT
>OVAX01003904.1:0-16383 GCA_900406405.1 Lepidium africanum | reverse complement strand
CCATACCTACCTACGTCCCAACCCATGTAAAACGTGGGTGTTCGATTCGTAACCACTTTGGAAATTAATTAAAATATTACCGTCGAAAATTTATACTTATTTTCTGACGGAAACCGACGGATTTAATTATTTTAAAATTAATTTAAATATCCGTCGGTTTTCGTCGGTAATCACCTAGACATTTCCGACGGAATTTGTTTCCGTCGGAAATGTTTTCTGATTTTCCGACGGAAACAAATTCCGTCGGAAATTCCGTCGGATTTAGCTACCTTTTCTTGTAGTGTTAGTAAAAGTAATAACTCGTTTTTATATTCATTTATTATTATTATATAATGTTAGATAGATAGCATGTTGAGCTACAGGACTCTTTGGAATTCATGTATGCAGTTTTTAAACCGAAATTTTGATATTAAAAAATCGTTTAACTCTACGTAATAGGGTTTTGAGTTTTCTGAGTTTGAGAATTTGGTTTATAAATTGAACTTTGTTAATTCAATATATCTAAATAGATATAGTTTACAGAATTGTACTGCTGTTCCCTATTCTCAAACTCAATTGGCTAATCTCTCTCTTTTAAAAGAAGAGTTAACCCACCAAACGATATATTTATTATTTTTAACAAATTTCAAATAATTTGGACATCACCACAATGTTCTTTGGAAATGATTAAAGATCGAATCGGCATTCGATATTCTGACCGTGCATCACACAATAAGTTGATAAAAATGAATCACTCGCAATATCAATGTGGCATTATTTTCCAAATTACTCATTCTAACTTAAACGCACATTCTTCTATCACATAAATTTTTGTGATACATCAGGCATAGCGATGTATTTTTAATTCTCACAAAAAAATTATCAGTGAATTACTCGACTGATTTGAGTAAATTGAAATGCTTTTTACTTATTGAATCTGTTAGGATCGTATGTTAAAAGACCTAAAATAACATAAATGCGATGACTCAATTTAGTTATTATCGATTAGTTTGGAGGTGAAAATTTATGAAACTTAAAAAAACTCTATCAGAGCCATGTTCACTGATCTAAAATAAGAGTTATTGCGAATCATAAAGTGAGGTTATGTTTGATATATGTGGTCGATGGAATTAACCATCATATGAGCTGCAAGAATCTTACATTGAAATCTTAAAATGACTTAAATGTAATATAAAGGACATGATATGCAATAATAATTTTTTTAATCAATAATCAGATCGACAACATCCGATTCATAACATAAAATTCATACCCTAAAATCTACTATATATAGTCGAACATGATCGATTCTCTAATATCAAAATTATTAGCTGGATCATCATAACCATTGAAAAAATCTTGGCGGTATAGTCTAATTTTTCCACAAGTATTAACTCATTCTCATTTATTATGCACATTCATTTTTTTGGGTACATTCGAATTCTTTTTAAGCATTTAAGGTACTTAAAATCTATTATTTCTCTATATTTTTTCACTATAACTCAGATTCGAAAGGTTGAGAGCAAGTTAGAAAACGAGACTATTGAGTAAAAAAATAATAAATTTAGAAACCAACCGATGAAGAGCCTATGAGCGAACCTCGACGTGAGAAGAAAAGATAAATGGTTGACAAAGAATCTGTGATCTAGCGATAACAACATGTTTTTTGCGTTATGTATACCATTGATCTTCTGATAACACTTAATATGTGTTGAATACGAGTGTCTGCTTTGATGATAGTTTCACGTGCAAAACAGAAAGATAATGAAAGCATGTTTAATAAAAACAAATCCCTAAAATTCTTCAGCAATGGAAATTAGGGATGTTGCAGTGGGTAAAAAAATCTAGCCTGACCTAAGTCTAGTTTAATTCTGTGTATAAAAAATCCAGATTTAAAAAGTCTAGAAAAAACCCAGGAGATTTTGGGTAACCCAGAAAAAGTTCTGATTATTATGGGTAACCCGTATATACCCAGATTTGTATTTTATATCTCAAGATTTATATATACGGATCTAGTTTGGATTCAAGTTATATTTAAAAACACTCAATTACCCGAAAAATATTGAAATACTCATTAATTTTGTAAAAGTTTAATTACTATTGCAAAATAGTGATGCATTAGCAAATGATTGGTTGCATAAGCATCCAAGTGATGTAATAACAACTTTACTAAAATGAAAAAAAAGAAGTAATAACGACTCTAATTAAGCAATCGTAATTAGATACTGGAAAATAAAGGAACACATTACAAAGTAAAATAACATAATGGGTATACATTATCCAGTAGGTTAAACCTAAATAAGATTTTTTATTTACGGTTACCCGCCTATTTTGAACCCAATTTTATTAGTACTAAAAATGGATTTTTAATTCTGCAATAATTTATGGGTTTTGGGTACCCACATGACTGAAAGCCTATTTTAATATCCGTAATGGAAATCGCTCTGTTACCAAGTTGATGATTGTCGTTATTGATAAGCGAGCAAAACAGCAAACCAATAGTAATTCACAAACAAAATACTCTTTCGCACTCATCAATTTGCTGAATTTACAAACACAAACACTCGTTCACATTTCAGGAAGGCATTTTACATATTTCATTTTCATTTTTACGTATTATTTTTACTATTATTTATCCCTCGTTACCTTTTTGTTAAACATTCATTTCATTATATACTAAGCCTAACTTCCTATCTAGGACTTAGATTGGTAAGGCTGTTGAGCATAATGCTTTTAATAACTAATCATATTTGTCCATTTAAATATCTACAAATATGATTGACTATTAAAAGAACATTATGCTCACCAAAAAATTTTATCAATCAAGACTTTTGTAAATTTTTTTCCAATGCATAATAAACTGATTTAAGAATACATACATACCAGCAGATAATCTAATATCTCTGGAAACAAAAATCAGCTGATACCAAACTTTAAAAAGGAAATTTAAGAACTATATTTACAATACACAAATAGAAAAGATCGATAAGGAGCTTGTGATCAAGTGATAGAGGCGAGCCTGAAACTTTAAAGAGTTTGCATGTTTGATTCCTCTGTTATGCAAATTAAAATATATTTTTAGTTCAAGCCCTTCCCATTAAGTTCGAGAATTCCTAAATAATCAAATAAAATAAAAAAGATCAAAAACCCAAAATTTTAACAACTTAAAACTAGGGTGATTTACTGTACTAGTCTTATATAATCGTGTAATTACTAGAATAGTCATAATTTTTCGAAATTACAATACTAGTTTTTTATTCTCAAATATTACCATTATACCCTTATTTCTTTTAATAAGAAAAAATATATTACGAAACTGCATTAATGACGGTTCCACGACAGCATAGAAAAACCTACGAGAATTTCTGACTTCGTTGTAGGTTTAGTCATCACGTTTTGTAGGTTTTCATTTTTTTCTTTGTCGGCTTACTTATTCTCTTTTTTGTATGTTTATGTATTGTTTCATGCCAATTAAATATTTCTTCGTTGTAGGTTTATGTCTCAAGAATTGTAGATTTATAAATTCTACTTTCTCGATTTAATTTTGTTATTATGTAGGTTTCTTTTGAGTGCTTTGTCGGTTTAATATTTCTTTGTTGTAGGTTTTAAGTATTCTTTGTAGGTTTATTTTACATTTCTCGTTTAGAACTTTGAACACATTCGTTTAGTAGGTTTGTGTTTGTCTTCGTTGTCAATTTAGTTTTCCTTCTATGTAGGTTTGTTATTCATATGTTGTAGGTTTAACTTTGCAAGATATCCTTCAAATTTGTAGGTTTATCTCTTAGGCATTGTAGGTTTATTGTTTCTTCTTTCTCAACGTAATTCTCCTGTTTTGTAGGTTTTTGTTTTATGTGTTGTAGGTTTAAAGAGTATTTGTTGTAGGTTTTTGTCGTGTGCTTCATTGTAGGTTTTTATTGCGTTGAACTTTGAATAAAATCGTTTTCACGTTTGTGTATTTCTTCATTGTCAATTTAGTTCTCCTTTATTGTAGGTTTATTTTCTAGTTTATTGTAGGTTTATCGTTGTAAGATATCTTTCTTTGTTGTAGGTTTACTTCCCAAGATATGTAGGTTTGAGCTTGCATGTGTTGTCACTTACTGTGTTGTAGGCTTTAAGGTTTTTGTTGTAGATTTCTCATATGCCTTCAAACATTAGTATTGTATGATGAGTTATGCGTAGTTTATGTACATAGATATTAGTATTATATGTTTAGTTATGTATTTTAGTTATGTACTTTTGTAAATTGAGAAACTATTAAAGGTAACCTTAATGTATATTTAGTTTTGTAGGTTTAATTCTCATGCTTGGTTTAATTCTCATGTTTTGTAGGTTTAATTTGTAGAAGAAAACGTTTTAAAAAAAATTGTTCTGAAAAAAAAAGTTTAAAATTATTATTTTTTAAATTTAAAACAATTTAAAAAATAAAAAATATATATTTTTTAAAAAAGATAATTAGTAGAATAGTCTAAAAAGATGAGTTAATTACTAGAATAGTTTTCTGGAAACTGTGAACAGGATCTGAATTGAGAAAATTACATGTAATTCTTAGGGTCATAAGTTTATTACAAGAATGCTATTATGATTTAATTTGTTTAAATAATCAAAAAAAAATTTTGTTTCTTCTTCATCGAAGAAGAAGAGGAAACAATGATTTTTTTTCTTTTAGATTTTGTTGTGTTTTTGTGTTGATTTATTAAATTTTTAGGTATTCTATAGTCATCTTCATCACTCCTCTAAGATATGAGTTTATTAGCTTCATTTTCATGGAAGTTCACAACTTCAAAATTGCATATTTTCCATATAACTCAAATTTGAGAGTTTTGTTGAGTGAGATGAGTTACGTTGTGTTGAATATTGGTTGGATATCTGGATTAGAACACAAAATTACAACACTAATGAGTTAATTTTGAAAATTTTGAAATTTTTGAAAATTTAGGTTGAGAATGATAAATAGTGACGAAAAACTTACAAAACTTTTAAGGAAAACCTACAACAGAGAAAAATGGTTTACAGCGATAAACCTACAAAATACTAATAACAAACCTATAACATGTGAACTAAGTCGAGAACGACAAACCTACAAAAAAAAAATTATAAACCTACAAATAAGGAAAATAAACTAGTTGTTGAAGACCCAAAAGTAAACCTACAATGCGCAAACACTAAATATAACCAAATTTAACCTACATTACAAGATTCGTAAGACCAGAATGAAGAAGTACTAAAACTTACAATACTTGGAAGAAAACCTACAACATAGAAGAAAAACCTACAAAATACTAACAACAAACCTATAAAAGAAAAACCTACATCAAACGAAAAACAAACTTACACAACAAGAGAAATCATAAACCTACATAACCAACCTTAAAAACATACATATAAGGCATAAAGAACTAACATTTTAGACCCACATAACTGACCATACAAACCCACATAATTGACTTTCCAAACCTACAAAAGAAGGCTAATCTTGTGAATGAAATGAAATAAACCTACAATGCGTTAGTTATAAACCTACATCAAACATCGCTGACAACTGAAAATAAACCTACCACGAAGACAACAAAAACCCTGATTAACTAAATCGGCTATGCCATGGAGAGAAACCTACAAGGACTCCAACACAACCTACAAGGAGACGACAAAAACTTACAAAACCAAAACCGTAAATTTACATAGCCGAAAATAAAATCTACAAAAGGAGACAAATCTATTGATTCGAGTTTAATTAAACCTACAATGTGTTACGTATAAACATACAACAAATGATGACACCAACTAAAAATAAACCTACAAGGAAGACGACAAAAATCTACAAAACCAAAACCGTAAATCTATATAGCTGAAAACAAAATCTATAGAATAAGAAAAATCTTGTGATTCGAGGTTAATTAAACCTACAATGCGTTATGTATAAACCTACAACAAATGATGATACCAACTCAAATAAACAGACAAGGAAGACTAGCAAAATCTACAAAACCAAACCGTAAATCTACATAGTTGAAAACAAAACCTACAGAATCAGAAAAAATCTAGCGATTCGAGGTTAATTAAACCTACAATGCGTTACGTATAAACCTACAACAAAAGATGATAGCAACTAAAAATAAACTTACAAGGAAGACGATAAAAACCTACAAAACCAATACTGTAATTCTACATAGCTGAAAACAAAACCTACAGAATGAGACAAATCTAGTGATTCGAGGTTAATTAAACCTACAATGCATTACGTATAAACCTACAATAAACGATAATACAACTAAAAATAAACCTACAAGGAAAATGATAAAAACCTACAAAACCAATACCGTAAATCTACATAGCTGAAAACAAAACCTACATAATGTGACAAATCTAGTGATTCGAGGTTAATTATGTATAAACCTACAAAAAATGATGATACCAACTCAAATAAACCTACAAGGAAGACTAGCAAAACCAACAATGAAGACTACGAAAACCTACAATGAATGATAAACTAAATCGAGAACACATGGGATACAAACCTACAAAGCGAAAGCGTGGACCCGAATTTCCCACAAACCTACAAAGAATAACACACAAACCTACAAAACAGGAACTATAAATCTACAACGCTTCAACATTCTACATTGAACGAGAAATGACTCGTTGAAGTTCAACAGCAAAACCTATAAAAGCTGTTACAAAAACCTACAAAACACATTCTATAAATCGACATGAAATGATAACTAAACTTACAATATATGAGAAACTAAAACCTACAAATGAGACTTTTAAAACCTATATAACTGGACACATAAACCTACATAACTAGACACATAAACTTACATCCAGCAAAAAAATTTCTTGTTTTCCGTGCGCTGACGTGGAATTACTTATTAATGGCAGTTTCATAATTTTTTTTTTGTTTTTCATGGAAACAATGGTAAAATTGCCTTATTCACCTTGAAAGACTAGATTTGCAAAATCTATATTTTTAGTAGTTTCCCATCTTTTCAGATTAGATTTGCAAATCACACAAAAAAACCCCAATGACAATCTTGTAATTATATGATCACACAAGGAAATTCATGACTTTTATACACCCTCCCCAAATGTAGGATCACAAAAGATTATCATAGTAATTACATAATTATATGAGACTATTTGAATAATTCTTTCTTAAAACTATAATAAAAACTATCATACCAAATAACCAGATTTCCTAACAATTCCTGTTTTTTTTTCGAAAATCGATGACAAATACATATTGAAGTTTATTACGAGTGTTGTGACATAAATGGTGTTCTGCGTTTGTTTCTAATGTATGATAATTGTTTTGTTGTCGATAGTTTTTTTTTGGGGTTAATTATTGTTGTAGATAATTTTTTTTTGTTAACATTGGGCCACAACTACTCGACTCATTAGCCTAGTTCCTACGTAATCATGAGTGGAGGTATATTGGTATTATTGGGGCCAATTGACCCCAATAAATTCTAAAATTATTCTAATGTATGTTAAAAATATAAATTGACCCTAGCTAAATCAAGTATTTGACCCCTATGTAATTAAATTTTAGATATAAGTCAAAATCAATATGTGTTTTGACCCCGACAAAACAAAATTTAGGCTAAACCCTAACAAGTTTGAGTTTTAATCATCATTTATTTCAGAATACCATAAATTTTAGTTTAATGGGCATACCACTACAAGAAAAAACTTGTATTGATACGTCATACTTCATCACAATAATACATATTTCATCATAATACAAAAGTATTATTACGAATCTGTGATGATTTGTAAATAGTTTGCAATAAAAATGTTACAAATGTATATTGATAACAAAAACGTCATAGTATACTTGTGACGAATAAATTTAGTAAAAATTTTGTTAAAAATCATTACAAAATAGACACACATTGATATATTTAAATTTATAACAAACAAAATTTGTAACAAACTGTATATAAACTGTCACAAATTATTACTAATATTCTTAATTACAATACAATTGTCACAATAGTTCAAGTGTTTTTTGTAATGTACAATTTTTGGCTTTAAACATTAGTCCAAAAAAATTTATAAGCTGAGCTTAATCCTAATATATAAATTCTCTAGCTCCGCCACTGTCATAACGTAACGTAGATAGTGAAACTCAATCTCTGGATATAAATAGTGCCTTCAGTGGACTTAACACTAGACGAAGATCACCTAGCACTGTTGTAGCTGTAATGGTTTAGTGTATAAATGTTGTAATGTTTTTTTTTTCTTTTTCTTTTCGAAAAAGAAAAATGTTATAATATTAAACGTAAGAACCATTTACTAGCACTACAAAAGAAACACATAACAAATTATAACGAATGTTTCCTTACCAATATTAGATTATTAGTCAAAATTCAATTTTTTTTTTAAGAAGTGTAGCTTTGTATAAGACTATATAGAAAAACGTATATTTATATATTATTATAGAAGCACAAAAGGTAACCTTATTGTGAATATATTAAGAAATTCGAAAAACTAATTGTGAAAAAAAATTAAGCAAAGAAAAATACAGTAAAAAGAAAGAAAAGAAAAACAAAGCAGAGGAATAGGTAGAGAGGTGTCGGTGCCGACAGATGAACCGGAGAAACCTGTAACCCACTGAAAGAGACTCCTTTGCTTTCGGAGGCACGCAACGCTATTTAACCCCACTCCTTGTTACATTCATTAATCACACTCACTCCTCTAATATTTTATGTAATCCCAGACAATTCTTATATTTTTATTTCAATAAAAGAAAAAACAACATTTAGGTTTGTTCAGTGGTCGAAACAAATGTATTTAATCAGTTAAAGATCAACTATAAACATGTCCAACGGTAACTACTACGCATCGGACCTTCCATCGTGTTTTAATATTAGGGTTTAAGGAAAAAACAGAGGACGAACTCTTGTTGATTGTTGCGCAAGTAACCTCATTTCGTCTGTTTTCTTTTTGCAAAAATAATGAACTGAAGCGATTCTTTGTACTTTCGGTCTATCAACAGGTTTATTTTATTCAAGGTTGGATCATAGTATGCAGAAAACCAAACTACTGATCCTTTCTAAACCTTTAGTGTACAAACGAGTTGACACATAAAAACAGACACAGAATAAAAACACAGCTTTAAGTAAGAAAAATGTAAAAATATCCTCAGCTCCTGCAATATAATTTGCTTTTAAGGATGTCTCATCTTTCTTTTACAGATTTTGAAACATCGAGATAATTGAGCCGACATGTTCCTAGAAGCAGTTCTGGTAGTTCCTCTGCTGTATTTGCCTGATTCATGTTAAAAACATTGAGAATGTTTGGTACTTGATGATGTCTTAATCCATAATGTTAAAACATTGAATTATTTTGCTTACCTGTATCAAAAATGCCATTTCTATTACCAAATTGTTTAGATACCCAAGAACAAGATTGGTTACACCTCTTGCAACAGTTGAAGACCCAACATCAATGTCAAGCTGACAAAACAAGAGTACAAAGCTCAAAAACGGTCTGAGTTCATATCTTTTTCTTTTATAAGATCAAAAGATCAATTTTGATTTACCTCCAAGTAGTTCTTGCCGCGAGTGTAACGAACTTCAAGTGCTTGACCAACTAAGCAAGCCTTCTTGCCAACACTTTGTTTCACAATCCATGAACCTTTAGAGATATGAGGGATTAGTTTAAAGCGCGAGTTGCGATAAGCATCATCACCATTCACAAAACTCTCTAACAAAGGATGCTCCTCTAATGGAGTTTTCAGCATATAGTACAATGCTAGACTGTACATAGCCGAACCAGGGACCTGATAAATACAGTTTCTAGTAGTTAGTATATTGTTGAGACATTATAAAATTAATAGTGATACAGAATATAATCTCTTAGTTACCTGAATGTTTACAATGAAGAAAAACTCAGGGCCTCCTTTGGCTGCATATTCCTGAACTAAACCACCTACTCGTCCACCAAGATCATCTTCTCGCTCATCCGAACTTAACCAATCTGCTCCAATCATTTGCATCAATGTGCCATTTGCTTTTACCTGTAACATCATTGTCATATGTGTATATATACCTCTGCATCTAAGATTCCAGAAGAACACAAATACATCTTTTGTTGCTAGAAACCAGAATACCTTTTGGTGATCTTTTAGATAATTCTTTCCGCGAATCAAAAATGTCGATGGATCCGCAGTAGAACAACTACAAGGCATGGTGAGACTTGGGTCCTTCTGAAGAGTGGCTCCATAAAAGAATGTGCTATTTTCATCTACACTCACTTCTTGTAAATCCGTGTAGCCTTTCTTATGACTGGCTAGATCTTGAAGCTTCTTAACAATACCAGCTGGTGATGGCATCTTTTTGTGCTGAAACAATCACACAACTTTCAAATTAGTTTGGTTAACTTCACAAGCAAACGGAAGAAGTGAGAGAGATATTGAGTTGTGAAGAACAATTACCTGAGAGTGTCCTTGTGAGAAAGAAGAGTTATCAATAAGGTTATCAAACTCGCTGGGCTCAGGAACATCAAAAAACTCATCAGAAGCATCATTCAAGTCCATTAAACTGGCGCGTGCTGAAGAAGGTTTCTCCATTTCCTCAGCCTTTAGAGTCCCTTGATCAACCTCCTTGGTTTCTGTTTTAAGGGGCCTAGTGTTGATCCTGGATAAGCAGGATTTGGTTTCCATGAACTCTCCTGACATAAACTCAGTGAAGCCATGTCCTTGTTTTGCTTTGAACATCTCACGTAACGCTGCAACTCTCTCAACGACACGGATGGTTATGGATCTTGAAGAAGATGGTCTCATGTATAAGTTCCAGCATCTCCAATCAATGGCTACCATATGCTTTACTAGTGATTGTTTTCCTTTGTTCACAGGAGTCACCACGTAACCACCACCTACATTCCGAGTGCAAAAACTCATAAGAAAAGAAGCAACGGATATTGAAGCCAAAGTCTAATTTAGAGTGTGAAGCAAGAAACTTTACTTTTGACACACGCACGAACGTATCCCCTTTTTGGTGGGCACTTCTTGTGATACACAGAGTGACAAAGTATCACTGCAATAATCAAGATTGAGAAGGGTAAAAAGCAACGTACCAAAACTTACAAGTCACAAGTATGATCAAAAATTGAAGTTACCATAAGTTCCATCTTCTTCCCTTCTCCAGTAGCGTCGCAGCAATAGGTCTCTTCGATTCATTCCCCATGGCAACCAATCACTGTATAACTGCATATTGATTATATCTGTGTGTCCATCAAGATGCTCCACTACACTGCCTTTGTAGAAACAGAAGTCCCATCTACAAGAATTTCATCAAGTTTCAGTCTTTGATCTTTGACCTTAATCTCAATTACTAAACCATCACTAATGGTTGTTTTTTTAAGATCTTTGTTATTGCACAAATTCACGTCTCAGATTAAAGTTGCACAACTTACTCTGATCGTAAGGGACCGAGAGACATTAAAGTGTTGAAAATATCCTCTGAAGTACCATCAATGACCCCAACCGCCATTATTGCAGGGTGATCATCCCAATGCTGCAACAAGTTTCAGCATCATTTATATTAAGAAACCAATCGTTTATCACAAATATGAAATAATGAACAAATTGATATATACCCTTCCGCGGGAATCCCAGTCTTTAGCTTCTTTGAAAAGGCGTAAACCTGAAAACTCAAAAGCTCGGTAAGGTTAATGGTTTCTTGAGTGAGAAGAAAACGGTTTTGTTTTTTGTTTTTCTTACCGTTTTGGCATCCGAAGATTTTCCATGGAGAAGGAGCAATAACATCAGATGCTACTGTTTCGACATTCAATGATGAGTAATTCTTCGACGAGTAATTAATCGATGAGTAATTTGTCCAGTCCACAGAGTTTTTGCGACGTGATCTCTTTGATACATCAAGCTTCACAAGTCCTTTTTCAGCATGAGATACAAACTCGCAATCTGAGGGAATTCCCTGAAAATATAAAATCTAATGTATAAGAGTCTAATAGCTTTAAGTGTAATAGAAAAAATGTAAGAACTTCTAAAACCTTTTGTGAAGCATCTTGTATTGATCGGATCCATTTGGCTGCTTCTTCAGAACTACTTGCTCCCAACTGTCCGAAGTCAAAGAGAAACCAACATAATTATTAAGACAAATACAAAACGAAGATGTAATAGACAAAACATCTGCTAAACGAACCTTTAGTTGATCCAAATGGTTCGAAGTGTTGTAAAGCGTAAATATGAAAAGGATCTGAAATCATTCACATGGAAAAAAGTATTAACAAAACCTTCCAGATAATTAATTCACTACACACACAAAAAAATCTAATTGTGAGGAACCGTCAGGAATTTTATATGGGTTCTCATTCTCGACTATCTAATCCAAATGAACAATTTATATGTGGAATCCTTGAAGACAACATGTTCCAAAAGAGTTATTGTAGGCTTCGTAAGTAGTGTCTAAATTTTGATACCTTCCTATGGAAACTCTCTCTTCCGTTGTCGGTAACACGAATACAGCAATCTAGAGATGCGCTTCTGTCAGGTTCCTACACACGATAACAAGATTATAACAACATATTTTGCTTCATTAAATGATTTCTTTGTTTGTATATCACAATTTACACATGAACACAAAGTGTATCCCATATGTGTAAAGACAAACCTCATTGGTATCGGATGGTACAGATTTAAAGCTTTTTAACGTGTTTTCATGAAGAACAAAATATCGTTTACGGGAAAATTGGAGGCCCAACCGGTTATGCCGAATGGTGTAAAGCCAACCTTCCATTCTTCCCTCGTTTTGTTTCACTCCCATTTCTCTACAAAAAATCACTTTTGTTTTTAGTTACGAATTTCGCCAAAGGATTCAAATTTCCAACACGCAATGCATAAGAAAATGCTTTACCACTTGAAATGTTTTTTTTCCCTTTAAACCAATTTAATTTGATATCCACAAGACTTGTTTGTCTTGAATATATGTATCTTTCAAGCGATTCTCTGATTCCGCCGAAGCGAAACAGAGAATCAAGTTTGGAAGATCAATTGCAATAACAAAAAGTTTTTTTAAAATATTTTGTTTTTCTCTCAATCAAGAGAGAAAAACAAACAAACTGTTTGTTCTGTCTTTTTAGAAAAATTATTTATTACCGTTGCATTTCGTTTTGGTTAACTTTTATTTTTGTTGGTTTAAAATTGCTTGCTATTTGTGAGAGGTTAGAATGATTGGCGCTTCTGTCTTCGGGTTTAAATTCTATAATTAGTTTTTGTTTTCTAAACTTTTTTTTTTCAATCAATTATGCTATTCAAGTAGATACTATACAAATAAGCCAGTGACCAATTACCAAAAATCGACGATGAAAATTAAACAAAATCTCACTTGGCCCAAATCATCAAAACAATAACAGGCCTATGCCATCAACTTGTTTCACACGGCCCAAATTTCTCTGACTTTTATGTTGGGCGTAGAAAAAAAGATGGGAATTAACAATCTGACATATATCTATTGACCAAAAAATTGTATAAAGACTAAACAAATGTGAAAATATTAATGGAGAAACCTCGTATATTACCATTGTCAAAAGCCAAAAAAAACATATAACCCCCAAAACTAAACATAACAAAGATTAATCATTGTACCTTCTAATCTCAGAGACCATGAATCTTTTCCACCTTTGACTTTATCTATAACCATAGTTATCGTAATTTCAACCTTAACGGTTGTTTTTGTCAAAAATGTTTGAATTTGTTGAAATAGTAATGACTTATGTAAAAAAAGAGAGTTAGTTAGTGTGTGAAATATGTGATATTATTTATTAAGTGTGTTATGTGTGATGTTTGAAGAAAAAGATGAAAAGTCATAAATATCTTAAACTTTTCGTTTTATTACAAATAGGATCTTGTTTGTTTGCTGGTCGCAGGTGACCGCGATTAGTGACTGTGACCAATGACCGCGATTAAAAATTTAGTTTATGTTTGTTTGGCAGTCGCTGCGGCTGGTTGTTGTGTTGTTCGTTTTGCAGTCATAACGACCAATGACTACTTTTTTTTTAAAATTATTTATATTTATAAAAATGATATAAAAATAGTATGTAAATTTGAATTATAAAATGTTGATAACATTTAGCCAAAAAATTATGAAAATCAAATAACAAATAATATCATATCTATATATTATTTATTTAAAATATATTTATACACAACTAAAATTAGATTTTATAAATATAAATTTTCTTTTTAATATTTGTAAATTATGTTTTATCAAATTTTTTATATATGAAATTTTTATATTTATTTTAGTAACTATATTTTATACAATTTTATTGTTATTATTTTAAAATTTAAATTATTTATTTAAATTATTTTAATTAATTAATTTTTTGGTCACTAGTGTTGTTCGTTTGGGAGTCGCTGGTCGCTAGCCACAAAATCCAACGACCAATCACTAAATTTTTCAGCAACTTAAAATTTTAATCGCTAGTCACTGGCGTCCCGTCGCTGAACCAGCGACCACCAAACGAACAACTTTTGGTCGTGATCGCCACCGACTAACAAACGAACAGGGCCTATGCCATTAAAAGAAAACACACAAAAAATAAACAAAACAAAAGAAAACCCTAAAAAAATTTATAGTTTCACTTCTCCTCTTTCTTTCGCCGTCTTCTCTTCTCCTCCGTCTTCTCTTCTTCTCGTTTCTTTCTCTGTCTTCTTTCTCCAGCCAGTTCTCTCTCCGTCTTCTCTTCTCCTCTCTGTTATTAAGTTTTAACCCTAAATGAACGTTTTAACATTGAAAAAAATAAGGAATTTCTGTTTTTGGTCTCTCTTTGTCTCATCCTCCGCCTCACACTTTGTCTCAGTCCGTAAGAGAAGATGAAGAGAATAGGGTGCCGTTCTTTTGTCCATCCAGATGTTCCATCTGGATGGAGATGCAGACTTTTGTTTTTTAGACACAATTATATGTTTCGTCCAGATGCATCATCTAGATGATTTTGGCAAATCCATATAAACATTTAAAAAATTTCAGATGAGTTTAGATGGTGCATTTGGATGAAGATAGACTTGTAAAACTTTATAAAAGACCAAAATACACTTATATTTTTATTGTTCTCTTTTTCTCTTTCTTTTTTGTTTTCTCTTTTTTCTTTTACTTTATCTCTTCATTTTTACTCTTTCTACTCATTTTTACTTTTTCTCCTATCTTTTATTCTCTCTCCTCTTTTTTACTCTCTCTCCTATTTTTTACTCTCTCTCCTATTTTTTACTCTCTCCTATTTTTACTTTCTCTCCTCGTTTTACTCTCTCTCCTATTTTTTACTCTCTCTTCCCATTTTTACTCTCCTCCTCATTTTTACTCTCTCTCCTCATTTTTACTCTCTCTCCTAATTTTTACTCTCTCCTAATTTTTACTCTTCTTTTTTACTCTCTCTCCTCTTTTTTACTCTCTCTCCTCTTTTTACTCTCTCTCCTCTTTTTTACTATCTCTCATCTTTTTTTGTAAAATGTAACTATGTAATTAATATACAATTTTATTAGTTATTTAAAAAATAATTTTGATACTTATATAGTTGTATATATAATTTAAATCATAAAAAGACAATTTAACAGAAAGTATGTCCTTTTTAATTATTTGGTTACAAAGAAACATAACTTCATCCAAACGCATCATCCGGATGTAGTTTTCAGATGAGGAAAAGAACATCATCCAAACGCATCATCCAGATGGAGTTTCCAGATGAGGAAAAGAACAACACCTAGTTGGTGCGAATGATATACCTCGATTTTTATCGGTTTTGAGCTCATTAATTCATTTGCTTTCAAAGTCTTTGTCTGCATTTTAGAGTCTTTTCAAGTGGAAACGAGAATAATTTGGATTACATCCGTGGAGTTTTGTTTGGAAGGATTTGGAGCATTTTTTGGATTTTCAGCAAAAGAATAATGATCGAACGATCAACCCCTTGCTGGATTGATCACTATCTTCAGCCAAAGTAGCGCTCGACCTTATGATTGACCAAGCTATGTGGGAGATCGACCGCTCATTAGTGTTCGATCGATCAACCCCTTGATCGATTGATCAACGAAGCTACGAGAGATAACCTGATTTTCTTGTTTTGTACCTGCGAGTTATAGACCATATAAATACTCTTTTTCTTATTTCGTTTTGGAGAGAGCAGATNGCAGTTTAGCCTTTGTAAGCAGGGAGAAGAATTCCTCCACACCTTGAGAAGAATTTCTGAACCCTTTTTATATTTCTATTGCAATTTCATGTTTTCTTCTACAATGATTTCTGTTTCTATTTCTATTATGTCTGAGTAGATTTCTTGTCAGGTTTAGGGATTCTAGGGATTTAGGAATCGATGATTGGGGATTAAATAAAACTGATTGTTAGAAGTTCTCCATCTAAACTCTTGCTTAAAGCTTAGATTAGCCTGATCAAC
>OVAX01003903.1:0-16385 GCA_900406405.1 Lepidium africanum | reverse complement strand
TGCTAGTTGCTCATCCATTGGTTTGACACCTTTCTGTTCTACAATGATGAAAGTGCAGTAGCTACTATCACTAATGCATCCAAAAACTTGAGATGGCTTATGTTAGTCATCTTCCTTCTCAACATCTCGTAAGGTGTTTTGTAATCTAAAGCCCATGTAGCTATTTGGTTTATGAGATTATTTGATTGCCTTACCGCATCTTCTCACAAGTAATTTGGTACATGCATATGCTTCATTATACTCCTAGACATTTTCTTTGGTGTTCGATTTCTTTATTCCACTACTCCATTTTGTTGTAGAGTACATGGTGCCGTTATATGTCGCTTGATCCCATATGAATCACAAAAAGAATTAAATTCTTGTGATAGAAATTCACCACCTCTATCCGTTCTAAAAACATGTACCTTCTCTTTCGTCTCTTGGTCTACCACTTTCTTGAATTGCTTGAATTTTGCAAGTGCTTCCCCTTTTTCTTTAATAAAAATCGTCCACGTGTATCTTCTTCGATCATCAATAAGTACAAATATGTACCTATTCTCAGCTGCTGTTTTAAGTTGTATTGGTCCACAAAGATCTCCATGTATCAACTCTAGATTCTTCTTAGCTAGAAAATTGCTTGCTTATGGGAAAACGTTTCTGACTTGTTTTCCAAGTAAACGTTGAAAACATGGTTTCGGAGCCCGTTACAATCTGGATTACCTTCTTTCTCACGCAAAGGCGAAGAAAACTATGCGCCGAAGCCTCCATTCATAACTTTCGGAAACATTAACCAGCGAGATGTTTCAGCCTTGTGACTTGTCTTTGTGATTTTCATCTAGGAGGAATGGTCTCATTGGTGTTTTCATTGGATTCTCGATCTCCATCTAAAGCTTCATCACCATCTTCTTCACTTTATTGATTGTTGCTTGTATTGCATGCTACATTACTTTCTCGGGAAGCTTTGTTTCTCGTGAAGCTTTGTTTTCTCGTGAAGCAATCTCTCATCCATTGCTTCTTGTTTCTTGATTTTTTACACCATAACCAATCTCAAATTGAAAACTATGATCTTGATTAGTATTTGATGTGTTTTTACTCTAATTCCAACCTTTCGTTTCATCAAACACAACATCTCGACTTACAATGATTTTCCGTGTAGATGGATCTAGTAGAGGATTTGCCTTTGAACCCGGTTTGGTTCCAAGATGAACTAGCATCCAAGATCTATCATCAAGCTTCTTCAAGTGTGGTTTTTCAATCTTGGCATAGCTAATGCATCCAAAAACTCGAGATGGCTTATATTAGTCATCTTCCTTCTCAGGATCCCGTAAGGTGTTTTGTAATTTAGAGCCCTTGTAGCTATTCGGTTTATGAGATTAATTGATTGCCTTACCGCATCTCCCCACAAGTAATTTTGTACACGCATATGCTTCATTATACTCCTAGAAAATTCCTTTAGTGTTTGATTTCTTCTTTCCACTACTCCATTTTGTTAGAGTACATAGTGCAGTTATATGGCGCTTTATCCCACATTAATCACAAAAAGAATTAAATTTTTGTGACAGAAATTCACTACCTCTATCCGTTCTAAAAACATGTATCTTCTCTTTCATCTCTTGGTCTACAACTTTCTTGAATTGCTTGAATTTTGCTTGTGCTCCCTCANTACAACTTTCTTGAATTGCTTGAATTTTGCTTGTGCTCCCTCATTTTCTTTCATAAAAATCGTCCACATGTATCTTGTTCGATCATCAATAAGTACAAATATGTACCTATTCTCAGCTGCTATTATTGGTCCACAAAGATCTCCATGAATCAACTCTAGATTCTTCTTTGCTAGAAAATTGCTTGCTTGTGGGAAAACGTTTCTGACTTGGTTCCCAAGTAAGCATGATCCACTTACCTCTTTTTCAATGCTCATCTTTTGTAAACCTTTAACACATCCTCCTTTGATCATATTCTTCATTGTCTCAAGATTTATATGTCCCAATCTTGAGTGCCATTGATTAGACTCACTAGTCTTAAAGAGATGAAGTCGTTTAATATCCTTTACTTCCATCTTTACCTTGTATAATCGATCATTTGATCTCTTAGCTTGGACAATCAACTTTCCCTTTTGATCATGCATAAGAAAATTTTCTCCTTTCATTCTAATGTCAAAACCTTCCTCTGTTGCTTGTCTGAGACTAATGATGTCGCTCTTTCGATTCGAGATGTAATACATGTCTTTCATCTCCTTATCCTCATCGTTTCCATCAATAAAGGTTATCAATCCTTTCCCTTTATTGTCTATATGAGAGTCATCACCAAACCTCAATTTTCCGGTGATGAATTCATCAAGTCTTGAAAAATATCTCCTATCTCCGGTCATGTGATTCCATTATCAAGATATCAAATATTTCCTTTTTTGGTGTTTTTTTCGAATTTGCTTGGTACAACTTTATCCTCGTTGAGAAACACAACTTCATGTAGTAACAAATCCTCTCCTTCTTTTGTTTCTTCATCATTGTTGGTACCTTCTTGTGCCTCTTGTAGCATAAATAATCGATCCGGACATTTAGAAGCAAAGTGTCCGTATTTGTCATATCGATAACAAATTACTTTGGACATATTCAAGTCTCCATTACCTCGACCTCGTCCTCTTCCATGTCCATGTCCTCTTCTTCCTCTTCATCCCGATCCTTCATTAGAATCCCTTGTTTGATTTCGTGACTTTAAATACATCAACTGTTTTTTGATCTTCTTGAGCTTCTTCTTCTTCTTCTTGAATTCTTTCTTCACAACTTTTAAACGTCCCACAAAGTACTCAAAGGTTGCTAATTTAATGTCCAAAAGTTGCTCAAGAGATGCCACCATAAAGATGTATTTTTTTCTAAGAAGACTCTTGAGAAATTTCTTCATTAGTTTTGTTTCTTCGATTGTAACTCCTAGAGAAGAGGATTGAGATGAAATCGCCGATCGAATTCAGACATTAAGGTTTGTAACCTTGCCTCCTTGAAATGCTCAACTCCTAAATTTTGAGTTTTGATGGATTCCCACACCTTCTTTGCCGTGTCTAATTCTCCAACTTGTAGAATAAGATCCTCTGATATAGATTGGAACAAAGGTACCATCGCCATATTTTTCTTCCTCTAATCATCTATTTTTGTCTCAATTTCCTCCCATACCTCGTGTACATTGAGATGTACTTTCATCCTCATAGCCCAAACGGTATAGTTATTTGCGGTTAACATCGGACAAACTATAGAGGTAGAGCCTCCTCCTCCTTTGTTCTTCTCCACGGCTACTATAGCGTTGTTATCACCCATGTTTCGTTTTTCTTTTGATCAAAGCTCGCTCTCCTTTAGCTCTGATACCAATTGTAGTTTCTAAAGTATCAAAAATATGAAATCAAGAAGTTATAAAGAACTAGATAAGAATCCATGCGATGTACGGGTTTTCTTGCGCTTGAAAAGTTTATTTACAAATTTTGGTCATTATTGTATCCTAGTTTTTTGAATCATAAAGCAAACACTCTTGTCTAATGTACAAGAAATCCTTCTTTATATAATAACATTTATTTTTAATTTTCTTAATATCTCATCAAAATATGATCGTTAGATTTGACACGTGGAAGAATCCAATTAATTAGAGACTTTGAGAAAACTTAATTTATATAATAAGATATTACATGCTGAGTGCAGACTAATCTCTAATTATCTATATATAATATTTATTATTTTATTTTTTTTTCAACTTAACTCAACAATTCAATATAAAACGTTTAGAAACGGGACCACGAAGCTGGGACATTGTTCACGTAGACTTGGTTCCTAGATAATCCTCTAACGGAGCGTGCTAAGAAGTTGGCCTTATGATTTAGTGTACGTGGAATCCAGACTAGGGAGAAACGAATGAAACAACACCTGAGTCTGTAAATATCGTCAAAATAAAGGACGAAAGCAGGCTAGGTGGAAGGGTCCTCCACCATCTGCACAAGCTCTGCACAGTCCACCAAGAACTCGACTTCTCTGATCTGAAGGGAATACAGACATGTCATAGCCCAAAGAAGAGCCTCCAGTTCTGCATGCAAGGGAGATAAACTTCGTCGTATACCCTGGCTGTCTATATTCACTCCTCCCATCTCGAAAGGATAGTAGTACCATCCTAAACCTGTAAAAAGATCAGACTCCTTCCACGAAGCATCAACCATGCACCGATATCCAGTAAAAAAGGGAGCTATCACCTGGGGTCTAGACACCCTGTCATTAATTAAATGATTAAACACGGATACTCCCCTTTTTGGATACATGTATCCTCCTAAGACGAGAACCAAGCATCGGCTTCTGAGACAGCCGCTATAACCAATTCTCTTGGATCTGTGTCCTTGTTAACAAAGACTTTTTTGTTCCTAGCTTTCCATAGAAACAAAAGTATCCAAGGGAAGTATCGGAAATCCTTGTGCGATGGGAGCCTCCAGATAAGGTGATTAATATTCGAGAATATAGAGGTGCAAGGGAAATTTCGGCCTGCTGGGATGGAAGAAAGAGCCCACGCTTGTAAAGCAGGTGGACATTCAAATAACACATGATTGATGGTTTCCTGTTCTGCACCACATCTATCACAGCGCACATCACAATTGATTCCTTGGTTTATTAAATTCGCTTTGACTACAAGTTGCCCTGAAATGGTTTGCCAAATAAAATGTTTAATCTTTTGCGGAGCCTTGACTTTCGAGACATGTGTCTGGAGATCCTGTATATGTGGACCATATGAGTCCGTCGAGTGTTGGGTTATGTTCCTTTCAGCCCAATATCCTGATTTAACAGAGTACAGACCAAACTTGTTAAAATGCCACCCGCATCGGTCAGGTGAAGGATAACATGGAATGTGAATACCAAGGATTATATCAGCATCCTTTGGTACAAAAATTTGTCTAATGAGGGTTTCTCTCCAGAGCCTTGTATGTGTGTCTATCAGATCTGATACTCTTAAATCCGGGTAGAGCATAGGACCAAGTCCAACAGCCGATCTAGGCAGTGTATCTGGGTTCCAAGGATCAGACCACACTCTGATGGTATCACCATTCCCAACCCTTTTAATAAGGTATTTCTTTACCAAAGCACGGGTGGAAATGATGCTTTTCCATCCATAAGAAGGCGAATACAATCTAGTAGTATTTAGGGAAGTTGACCCCATGAAATACCGTCCACGAAGAATTTTTGCTAGTAAAGACTCTGGGTGATCGAGTAATCTCCATAATTGTTTAGCTAGTAATGTGGAGTTGAAATCCTTAATTACTCGGAAACCCAGGGCCCCATTTGTCTTATCCATGCATAAAGACTCTCACTTCACCCAATGGATACCACGTGAGGAACCCGAATTGTGCCACCAAAAATTTGCTATAGCCACGAAAATTGTGGAGGTAGTCCTCTTCGGGAGTCGATAACATGACATCAAATAGGAGGGGATGGCCATAAGAACATATTTTATTAAAACTTATTTACCACCCTTTGAAAGGAATTTTGCGGACTATGAAATAATTCTTGCCTTGATTTTTTCTTTAGCAAACGTAAAGACCTTTTTCTTTTCGCCCTCTAAACCTTCCGGTAGTCCTAAATAAGAGCCCATGCCCCCCCAAAGTATGAATACCAAGCAGTCGTTGAATCTCAAGACGTTTAACCTGATCGACGTTCTTTCCAAACTGAATTGATGATTTTGAGTAATTTATTTTTTGGTCTGAAACTTTTTCATAGTCGGTTAATACTTGCAAAATGGCAGAGGCTTATTCTAAATTTGCTTTGCAGAAAAAAACTATCATCAGCAAATAAAAGATGAGACACTGTCGGATTTGTACGGGCCATCGAAATGCCGGTAACTTGGTTTTGTGACTCCACTCTTGTTAGTCTTGCAATCAGAGCCTTTATACAAAGGATAAATAAATATGGCGATAAGGGATCCTTTTGACGCAATGCATGATCCCTTTTACCCAACGATCATGAAACCTTAACTTTAGTAATAACTTGTTTAAAAAGCTCCACTCAATCCTATCATAAGTCTTGCTCATATTCGTTTTTATAGCCATGTAAAAGCCCTTAATCTTTTTGTTTGTACGCAAGACATGAAACATCTCTTGTGCTATCAATATATAATATTTATTTTATAAGTAAGATATTTGTAATTATTTTATTAAATTATGATATAGTTAATTATTTACTATTCCTTTTTATGTTAGGATTCGGTTCCTTCATATAATAGGATTTCAAATACATATAAATATTTTGTGTCATAGTTATGATTATCTTTTTTTTTTCTTTTAATTTTATTAGATATATCACCAAAAAAATTTTATGACCCTTGGATTTGACACGCGGAAGAATCATGTTAAATACTAAGTTTGAGAAACTCTTTTTTATATAATAAGATGCCTCTCTTTATTAGCTTAGGAAAATCTCTCAATACCTAAACTTTCAAATCTCAATCTCATAAGTTATGCCACAACATTGGCATCTCCTTATATAAACTAAATAAAGGTCCTACTCTAATTAGGAAACATATGTTTTAGATGACTCCTAAAACATCTAAAATTTTATCTAATCTAACTACCTAACTTGCTCAGCAAGTAACCTTGTTCAAGCTTATCCCAACACTTTTTCGCTGCTTCCTCCATTCTTTCGACGTAATAAACTCCAGGCTGTCTAATTTCCAAAGTAGGTTGTTTTGGTATGTATGGAATTTTCTTGGTTTTTCTGTCCAATCAAATTTTTTTAGTTGTTTTGTACCTTCCTTGTGCTAATTGTTGGCCAGCAGCATGATGACATACAAATACGTGGCTTCCATATGAGAGGGATCTGTTGCAGTTTTCATTTTGTCCATGCCTGGATCTAATATGTCGTGGATAAAGTATTCAACCAGACCTTCGAAGAATATTGCTTCTATATTCCCACATTCAGCGCATCTCGCAATGATCTCATTGTAGAAGGATAGAGCTGTTTGTGGCAAACGAGTTATTGGGCTAATGTTCCGCTTTTGGAAAACCTCAGGATCTTTTGAAGCGTTGTATAGAACTGGAGAACTTATCATTGCAGCACCTAAATCATGGCGTGATGTCTCTCGGAGTTTATTTAAAATGATGCCAAGGAGCTCATCTGGTATGTTTTCCAGCATTGAGTTATTGGTATTGTTTGGTATCCTTTTACTTGTATGATTGTGACATTAGTATAGAATTAAGAGACGATAATTCTGACAGAATTTTAAAGAAAAAAAATCTTGAGATATTATAAGTTTTTTACCTAGATCTATTTATTACTAAGCTCGGCTGAATTTCGTTCCATTGTTCCTTCAAAAATGTGATTAATATTTATGGATGGGTTACTTGCTTGGTTAAAATCACTTTCCGAAATTTATTGTATAAATGTTGACACTTTTGGCATGTCTCCTCCTTTGGAACTGGCATCCGATTAAATAGATGTTGTGTATATCGTATCCTTTAATATAATTGATGTACATTAAATTCTTATCAAACTTAATATGCATAATACCTCTCCATAAATTCTGAATCTCGGTGTATTAATATTATTATCATGTGCTTTTCGAATGTCCTCCTACACAACAAGTTTGGGCGTTATCAAAAATTCCGAATGGTTTGAATTTTCCAAGTGGGTCAGTTTTCTCTAATTTCTATTATCTCTTCTGGCGTCTACCTAATCACGTGGACTTCAAATTTACCCCTGGATTCTGTGGTACTTTTGGAAAGCAAGAAATGGCAAGATTTTCAAGAATAATGACAAAGATCGTACGAGCATTATTTTAGATGCTGAAGCTGAAGCTGATGCCTGGACCCTGGCACACACAAAGAAAAGTGAATCAAGGAGAGAAATGCCAATTGCTGCAAACACTAAAGATGCTATAATTTCTAGGCCCATTTATGCAAAACCGGCCTTCACAAGATATAGGTGTATGGTCGATGCATCATGGAAGGACTCAGATTTGTTGACAGGACTGGGTTGGTTCTGTTTCCCTTTTGAATACGGTGGAGTCAATTTAGGTGCTCAAAACATTAGGAGGAGTCTCTCGCCACTACATTCTAAATTTGAGGTGCTTCTTTGGGCTATGACGAGCCTGCCAGGTCTTCAACTTCTGGAGGTAGAGTTTTTAGTGGATTGTGTGGAGCTGGTGAAGATGATTGAGGAACCGTCTGCATGGCCAGCTTTTCAACCTTACTTGGAGGATTTCTCACACCTTAGGAGCGCGTTTAGGCGGTGTTGTCTGGCGACGATCCCACGCGGCCTCAACTACAAAACTGATTCCCTATCTCATAGTGTTAGAAGTTTGGCTAGATATCAGGCTTTTGTCAACAATGTTCCTTGCCCTTGGACTCTTTCATTCTCTTAAATGGGTTAAGTTGACAAAAAGAATATATATATATATATATATATATATATATATTATTTTAGTATATATAATGAGCATAGTTACTTCCAAAGCTCTGATATACTAATAAATACCAGCCTACGTCTCATACGCACTCTTGCATCGTGAAATAAGACATATTAATCTACAAACTTGTGTTTTGTTAGAATTTTTTTGATTGTCGTAACAAAGTTTCTCTAATATATGAACGTGATAAATAAGTAATTAGTGATTAGCGGAGTATTCATTATATTTCTTTCAAAAACATTGATGTTCTTATTGCATTATGTTGTATTTTTAACGAGAATGCTAAAATATTGGCGCTTTTAAAGGAACTACTCTTGATTTAGAGGCATGCATGAGTCATACAAAATATCATCATTATTTTTTAGATGTTGTTTGGTCCCATTACCTGTGTACGTAGCTGTTTAATTTATGTACTATGACGAGATACTGAGTAGTTCATAACGTATTCATAATTTCTACAAGTTTGTGTTATATCACCGATCGTAAAATCTATATATAGATACTTCATATTGGTCAGCGCTATGTAATTGGATTATACATTGCCTTCGTGTTTTCCGTTACTATGAAGAATTCCAGGCCTTCTCAGAAGCCAAAGTTTACTCGACCCGTATATGCGAGGATTCAAAGTAAACAAGTTGATTGTCTGTTTGATGTCTATTTTTTATTAGCTGTACTCGAATTCTTCTTTTTATTAGCCTTTCATTTTGGTAGTTACGTGTTTACTCGGATCGACCAATTCAATACTAGAGAATCTACGTCGTGAAATTCTTAGTGTATTTTAAGAAAGATTGGGGATACATCCTCGTACGACCTTGGTGCGGTAATGTTAAGTTCGCTAGTTCTATACCGAGCGTCTCGAGCTCCATAGCCTGGACTTAAAGGCATACACGAGTTCTTCTGGATCTGAGGATGAAGATTAGAGGAGGAAGATGATGAGGAAGTGTGTGTAATAGTGAGGATGATGAGAGTGAAGAGTGTGCTGACGACGAGGTTAAAGTGACGAAGGTCGACGAGGATGTGGAGTATAATGATTATGAAGGTGACGAGTGTGAGTGGAACGAGGAAGTCCACAGGGATGAATGAGTATGGGGAACAGAAAGATTATGAGTATGAAGAGGATTATAATCACTTCTTGTAGGTTATAGTAGTTTAGGGTTTGGGGATGTAACGTTTCTGTAGCTATGGCTGATTTCGTTTCCGTTATGATTGACTTCCTATCTATATTGGCTTTATAAACATTTGCATGGTTTGAAGTTTGCTTACTAGAATCTTTCCATATAATATTGTTACTTTCTTTTCATTGTTTTTTTAGTATAGATTAACCGATCTGTGTTTGGTATATGTGGTCGACAAAGAACGATAACAATGTGAAAAAGACAATTTAATAACACTCCAAACAAGAATTACGTTTTAATAGAAATAATCTTTTCTAAAAAGACAAACTTCTGTTGGAATTAATCTAACCTAGAAACCAACCTAAAACAACTCACTAAAATCGATAACTTAAAGATCTTCAAATCACTAGCTTTCTTAAACCTAATCTCTAAGTTTAAGATATTAGAATTACACTTGGAATCCCTTTTATTACATAAGGGCTCGGGAGTTTATTTCCTACAAAACCGTAACATAACAAACAGATTCAAATCTTTCTTGATAAGATCTATCTTCTCCTCTTTATAATCTTATCTCCAATTCAAATCTCCTTCATGATAACTTTATCTCCAAGTCTCCATGTGCCTTGCACATGTCTTTCAATAATCAGTTCCTCGTGAATTTCACGTGATCAATAGGCAACTTGAATCTCTCCTTTTTTGACTTGATGTGATACCTAAGCTTAAGTGTCTGTCAACAAGAAGAAACCAACAAACAAAATAGAACTAGTTGTTTCCAACAATGGTTAATAATCAAGAAAGTGAATCCTGAAAGCACACATCCGATTATACCAAGAAACCATGAAAATTACAAATTGAAACAAAGTTTGAAATTTAGTTCTTCAAATCAAAGACAAGAGACATCAAAAAAATGAAAACTAATCAGTCATTAGATTCGCAAAAGAAATGCCACAAGTTGGCAAAAAAAAAAGAGTAAGATAATGCTCTCCCCCTTAACCCATACTCCCCCTCGATCAAATAACTCATGAATCTGATCGTTCTCCTCCTGATCATGAGTTTGAGATTGTTCTTATCCCCCTGCTTAGTATCACATAAAGTAAAAAACAGAGTCTTAATTGAAGCAGAAAAAGAATAAGAATACTATCTTTGTCCCAAGTGCCAAGAAAACCTCGAGTAACTCTTTGCTGAAGTAGGTCTATGGTACTTTTACCTTCCATTTATGTTTTTCAACAACAGGTCTGCGAGCTCGGACTGGAGAGGCTGCAACCGGGACCTCGTGCTTGCTTGCTAGCAGACGAGTGAGCATATACAGATATGGAAGAAACAACTTGGACTTTGTCTCTTTTCTTGAAGCAGCTACCTTTTTAATGTGGCTAAAGATCACTTTGCCAAGGTTAAAAGGAGTCTGAGTACCAATCTTATAAACGAGTTGAACCCTTGTGACATTTACTTACGTCTCATTTGACGTTGGTAGCTAATTTGGGCAACAATTGTGAATAAAGATCCGTAAGATGAGCTCTCTTTACTTGAGTCAAATTCTTCAAAGTACCACAAGTCACAACCATTGTAATATCCTACGATAGGACTCCTTCAAGCTTCTGAGGGTTCGAGCGATAAAGAACATTAGGAGATCCAAGCACTTCATTGATCTTGGCAGCGGAAATTGTGTAATTAAACCCTCTCAAGAACACAGTCTAAGCATCACTATCTTGATCATGGTACAACATATTCGCTCACAACTCACACAAGACATCAGAGTTATAGTCCATAACCATATCTAGTGAATTAAATAGCCCGACATCTAACAACAAAGATTTTGGTATAAACGTTATCAAATCATTATAGTATATAAGGTGTCGAACCAAAGTGAGCTGCTAACATTCAGGGTATTGATGGCTATCTAATTCAAGCAAAATCAAGCAATGGTGATGATTCTGTCACAATCAACTAAATAATAAGAAAAAGAGAAACTATCCTGAGGGTACTGAAAAACTGAGTATGGAAACTAAGTAGAAAGCTAAAAACAGAGAAATGAAGACAAAACAGAGCAACGAACATGAAGCAATAAATGATAAAAACAGGTTCATGGGGAGAGTGGAGTCAACTTTTTAAGCCTAACCATGGGTTTTCAGATCTCATCTAGCAACCTATTAAACAAGTCTAGAGCCAAGGATTTGAATATCAAACAATCAAGCCATTTTTATGGTCAAGAAATCTTAGCCTCAGTGCGACCTAACCCAAATCTCTTGGTGATCCATGCTCAAACTGGCATGAAGAAGCTATCATACACAACCAACTGATACTCTGAACAGCCAATCTCTTGGGTCAGAACCAACAATCCTAGATCGAACCTAAGCCTAGCATATCATCAAACGCCTTTCAAGCAAGACAGCTACGAATCATATTTCAAGTGATCAGGTTGAAACAAGCTTTAAGTTCATTCAATCTAGCAAGACCTATAACAGAATTCAAACAACAAGAGTGAAACCCATGATCAAATCCAGATCTACTCCATCTTCTCACAAAGCCCTAAGCAAACTACTCACTAACCATAGACATAAGAGCAGTTTCAAACACAGAAATGAAAGGCATAATGAAAGACTAAAAACAGAGCTTGAAACGAAATCAAACTAACCAAACTTGAGATTCAACAAAGAACAAAGGTTTTGATGAAAAAGGAAAGAACAATCTCAAAGTTACTGGAAAACTGTTCTCAAATCTATGCCAGAAAGAGCAAAAACTTGGTTACAGTGTTTTTCGCTTAAAGGAGTATTTATAGATCCCCAAACATAAAAGCCCTAATCTGAGCCAACAAAAAGTAAAGTCGGTCAAAATAAATGAAGTCGGTTGATGCTGATTCAAGGTGACTAGTGAGTTGGGTAACGAGCTCAGAATTCAGCTTTAGTCACTTCCAAAAATCTCAGCTTCAGGATTACCAGGTGAGTTGGACTGGCGAGTGCTCCAAAATTAGTATTTCTGGCTTGGTCATTATGCTCTAATTGCTGGTACCTGCCGAGTCTGGGTATCGAGTGCTTCATGATTTTGTAATTATGGCCTTGTTTTCCTGTTGCACTCGCTGGGTACTGACTGGTTGAGCAGATTTGGCTTGTGCAATCTTCAGTTTTTAAGGTCTTCAGTTTAGGCAGTCCGTCTTAGGTTCATCCTTGCAGTCTTTATGCCAATTTCACTCCATAATGCTCCAATATGCTCCAAAGTACCTGAGACGCTCCAAATGCAATGTGCATGCCAAAATGGTCCTACCTCCGAGTTCTCCTTTCTGGGCTACTTTTCTAAGTTGCTATGGACAACACAACAACAGAGGGACTGACTGATTAAGCACCAGGTGTTGTACTTGCGCCTGCTACTCGTAGGCCAAGACCAATTAGGGTAGGTGATACACTACATTCATATACCCCACGCTTGGGGATCATTTCACCTGTAATTCCAGACACTGCTTTCGAGATTCTGTGTGACCTCATTACCATGGTTCAGAATCAAAAGTTCCATGGTTTACCATGTGAAGACCCTCTTGACCACTTAGATGAATTTGAGAAGCTATGTGGACTGACACAGATTAATGGAGTGAGTGGTGATGCTTTGAAGCTCAGGCATTCGTTGCCAAGTTCTTTTCACCCTCAAGAACAGCAAAGCTCCACAACGCCATCTCCAGTTTTGTACAGATCAAGTTTGAATCTTTCTCAGCAGCATGGGAACGCTACATGACCTACCTTTCTCAGTGCCCTCACCATGGTTTTAGCACCAAATCTCTACTCAACATCTTTATAGAGGCATTCACCAAGCACTGGCTGTTTCCTGCACAGAGAAGCTGATAATGGATGGGAGTTTGTATAGAACTTAGCACAAGCAGATGAGTAGCACAATGAAGATTCTGATTGGACAATAAGGGGCACAACTGAATCAACTCCAGTTAGTAGAGAGGAAATCAAAGCCTTAAATGCAAAATTGGACAGGCCTATGTTGGTTCACCATAAACAGAATTCAGGTGTTAGTGACAAGACATACAACAACAACTATGCACCTAAGCCACCACACCAACAAATTCCCCAACCCAACCCAACCCTGCCACAAGCGTACAGAGCTCCTGCTCCACAGTTGACTCCACATCAAGCTCTTGTGGTTATGGACTTGCTACAAGAGATATTGAAGGGCCAGAAGTCTACAGCTGCAAAATTAATGCACAAATTTGTTGAGGTTCATACTAGGATTGATGCCAATCATTCAGATCTGAATAGCAAGATTGAGAAGCTAAATGCCAGACTTCAGTATGTCGAGCGTCAACAGGCATCTTCATTTATCATGACTAGTGGACAAGTACCAAGTAAGACCATTCCAACTCACAAGGAATACATGATATGCTTGCATTTTAACCAATTCTAGGCTCATTAGTCATCCAAATTGCATTCATAATCTTTGCATTTATCTCATATTAGAGTCCTTTAGGTCTGCATTGCATGTTTTGCGTTGTGTTTGCCTTGGAGTGGTTGCAGGAACAAGTTTGGAGCATTCTGGAATCAAAAGGATCTTGGATCAAAGGAAGGAAGGATGACTCACCATCATTGCTCGCCTACAACTGCGAGTGAAGACTCATTCACAACCCGGGAAGATGACTTGGCACCACTACTCACTGGCCTAGGCGAGCTGCACCCAGAAACGTTCTCAACTTTACTGACACAAGACTACTCGCTGGAATGACTCGGATGGGGAGGCGAGTTGGACTAATTCAGAAATTAAAAATGGACTACTCGCCTGCACCTTCGAGTCAACCATTTCTTTGACTTATTATTTTCCGTTTTGACCAACTTAGGTCAAATGTAAGGGGGCTATAAATACCCTTTTAGCCTCCAAAAATCCTATCCATGTTTTTACCTCTTTTGGCAAGATTAAACAACCGCCTTTTCTCTTGTTCTTATTTTATTTTATTTGCTTCTTTAGTGTGAGATCTTGGATTATGAGCTGAATCAATGTTTATGGTTATTTAATGAAAGTTGCTTAGTTTTAAGTGCTAATTCTCTCTATGTCTTTCTTTTTTATTTCTGGGTTTATGTTTCTCACCATGCTTAGTGAGTAGATCTCTTTAGGGTTAGTGAGGAGATGGGTTAGATCTAAGTTGAATCATGGTAGTCTCTCTTGTTTAGGTTAGTATTGCTTAGATTAGTTGTGCTTAATGCTTGTTTCAACTGATCCATTGGAACATGACCTCAAGGCAACAAACACCCACCAAGTGTTTGATAAAATGCCAAGTTTAGTTATAATCTAGAATCTGCTACTCCTTGAACAGAGATTGTTGTTTGGAGCAGTAGATTTGCTTGTCACAGTCTTTGCTTAGTGCCAATATGGTTTTGATCACCAAGAGATTTTGGTTTGGTCAATCTCAGATTAAGTTTTCATTGTCCATGAGAATGGTTTGATTGCTTGACTTATAGTTGCTGTAGCTCAAAATCACCCTGTTAGGTTGCTGGATAAGAATAGATGACCATGATTATGCTAAAATCCATTACCCCTATCTCCTCACGAACCCTTGTTTTGCATCTCATATCTTTTGTTCATCTTGCTCTATTTTTGCATCATTTCTCTGTTTCACATTGCTCTTTTTTTAGTTTGCTCTGTTTCGATTTAGTTTTGTTTGTATTCCCATTTAATCTTAAATCAATCTTGTTAGATAATGGCTTGAACTAGTGTCTGATTGCATTACCTATTGGTAGGCAAGATCCAGTTGGTTCGATACCTCAAGTACTATGAGGATTTGATAACGCAGAGAGGTTGCAAAAACCATGCTATTAATACACAGTCCAGTTCATTGCTCTAAGTTAACACTGAGGACAATGTGCTTCAAGAAGGGGAGGCAAAAAATGCTCAAACTCATCTTCAATGGCTGAACTTGTCCCTCCAACTCTTCACTCTAGGCGAGTTCAGCCTCAGGACGTCAAAAAATCTGCAGTTTCAAAGGATTTAAGCAAATCTTCAGCTCCACTTCCATATCAGCCTCAAAAACCTTTCCCTGAGTGTCTAAATCAGAAGCCAGCTATTAAAAGAAAAAGCGTCTCAATTAAGGGAGTGCCAAAGCTTGGTATAAAACCCCTTAAGCCCCCTCAGGTTGTATTGGTTAAGAGTGTCAAGGTAAGTGACTGCTGCAGAAAAATTCCAATATTTGAAGAAGTCATTGATGGGGAAAGCCTTGAATCTTTGTTTGGTTGCAATGAGATTGAAAATTCGTCTCCTAAAGAGCTGAGCAAGTCTCCAAAACTGGATCTTGGACCTAATATAGTCTTGAAACCAAGTGGATATGTGGATGGAGCAATGGAGTACAAGGTGAATAGTAGCAAGTGTCCCAAGCCATTTGCTAAAGGCAAGCAGCTTGTCTTCAAAACAAAGCCCAAATCAGATTGGTCAGGATCTTTCAGCATCAAAACGGTTATGCCTTGTGGAGCCATCACTTCAATTAGCTAGGAAGGAGAGGATCTTCTAGAAAACGGGAAGAAAGTTAAGCTCTTCACAATTGCTGTAACCATCTTTGAGAGGACTCCACCGCTTCTCTATGATCCACCCTAGATCAAATAGGTGTGAAGAGTTGAGCTTGAGACTCTAAACAAGCGCACTTGGGAGGCAATCCCATGCGTATCCTTGTATATACTTGCTTGCTATTTTTCTTTGCTTCTTTTATGTCATTTTGTGTCGCTGGTCATGGGAAAGAGTACCAGGAATCACAAAGGTCGACTACAGCTCATTCAGGCACAAGACAGCTAAAGTCGCCACTTAAGTCGCCTGCAGGACCGGCGAGCTCAGCCTGACTCGCCAGGTGATGTGATCATGGACAGCAAACACACATTGGATCATGAAGCTAAGGAGCAGGAGCTTAAG
>OVAX01003902.1:0-16424 GCA_900406405.1 Lepidium africanum | reverse complement strand
GACGGATTTATTTATTTTTAAATTAATTGAATAATCCGTCGGTTTCCGTCGGAAAACCGGCGAAAATTACCGACGGCAACGAAATCCGTCGGTAATTTTCGCCGGTTTTCCGACGAAGGATAAAACCGTCGGAAATTCCGTCGGTTTTAACCTCTTTTCCTTGTAGTGTTATATCTTGTCTTGAAGCAACGTCAAAAGAATTGTCCGGTTCGGTTTGAAGATGGTCTAACAACGGTTATCATCATTTTTCAGCTGCCAAACCGAGCCAAGACATGGTGTCTGAGGTCTGAGGCTTTGAAGAAGCTTTGGCTGCATCGCTTAATTGATAAGGTGCCTTATGATTTGGGGCTAAAAGTTGGAACAAAAAAGGCTGCGAAAGATTCATTACCACATGTCAATGGAGATGTGTATGATTATAGGTCTAACATCTTGAGTCATGGCCATGGAATCCATTGTTGAAGCTTGGCAAGGGAACAAACTCAGCGTTGTTGTCGGCTGACGTGAGTTACCAAAAGTTCCTAGAAAAATGATCCACAAAACTAAGATATCTCTCCCATACACTTTCTATGACAAATTTTGCCAAACCAAATCTTTGATTCCATTAGACACATATGGGTCATAATTACAACCAAACAGTCATAAAAAACGTGTAGAATTCCTAAATTAAAGCTAAATCTGTTAATTCGAGGATCAACCTTATTCAAACTAACCGACAGATTCTTTTATCAATACAAAATTAGCAGATTAAAATTCAAAATACCAGGCTTACCATTAACATCAGGCTTGCTAGCAATCCCTAAGGTCAGATCAACTCAGAACTTGACCTAGACTTTGTGAAGAAGAGAGAGAAGATAGAGAGAAAGTGAGAGAGAAGGATGATGGCATGGACAGAAAGAGTCATTGGGGCATTGAATTTCCTGCCAAATAATTAGGCTAGAGAGAGACGACGTGGAAGACGAGAAGATAAAGAGATGGTGTCNGAGAGACGACGTGGAAGACGAGAAGATAAAGAGATGGTGTCGAGGAGAGAGACGACGGCGAATTGGAAGAAGAGGAGAGGAGAAGTGGAAGAACTTGAAGAAGAGAAGAGAGAAAGAGAAGCAACGATGGAGGCGGAGAGGTGAAGAGAGGAGGCGGAGAGGAGAAGAGAGAAAAGAAAATTTGGTTTTCAGTAGATTTTTTTTTTTTTTTGAATAGCAAAAATGTAATAAAATGAACACCAAACATTTTTTATGTCATTTCAACTTTTGAGTAAAACTTTAAACTTCAAACGAAAAACGCACCATATAAGTAATATCAACAATTTTATGCACCATATAAGTAATATTAACAATTTTATGCACCATATTAGTAATTATCTATTTTTTTCCCAAACCAGATAAAATTGTATTTTAAATTTTTTGGGAACTATTCTAGTAATTCTCAAAAAATATACACCATATTAGTACTCAATGATTAATGATTTGATTTTTGTTTTGCGCTAATACCACTCAAACATCTACTTTGATGACGCTATTCTTAATTACCTAGGAAAAAAGTCACATTTCGTATAAAACGTAAAATTGTAATTGTAAGAAATGTTCTACTATTTTTGTTCATCACATGTCATTTAAAATTTTATTTTATTTGATAATAGCGGTTATTTAATAATGGTTTATTTAAAAAAGAATACAATTCATTGATATTACATGTTATTTGATAATAGTAAGTTATTTAATATCCCAATTTATTTACTAACTATTATTCATTTGATAATTACAATTTTATTGGATATTTGATAATTACGATAAATATCTTATGATTTCAAATTAAAAATATTTCTAAAACATTATCCCATGCTCAAATCCGGGTTAGAATTTTCTGATACGTAAAAAAAAGAAATAAAATTGAATTAATTCATTTGTGAAACCAAAATACAATCAATTAGTATAAGGTTAATATTGATTATTAAGATAATTAAATTAAAGTTCGACCAGGATTTGACCTTGGTTATTGAAGAAATCGATGTGAATGGGGTTCATTTAATTTGAACTGCAACAAAAAAACGAAATCGATCTTTCAGTTAGAAATTAATTATGGTTGTTAATATATTTTTATTCAAAAGTGTAGTTTAATACAGTGTTTTGGATTTTGCAAATCAAAATAAGTTTAGAATGTGAGAACATTAGAACTTAATAAGAGTACTAAACTTTTTAAACCGGTTCTAGCATAAAAAGGGATAAATCCAAAATTCTGATTAAAGAAAGGGAAGAAAGGGCAAGGACTCTTGAGAATGAAGTAGAGATGATTGTCGAATAACGTTTAGCTTAATGTATATGTCAAAAAGCCGATCCTTTATCCCAAAGATATGCTCCTCTATTTATAGATCATAGAGGCGGTTACAAAGTAGTTTGCGCAAAGCAAATATTACAATTGTTCAGATATGATCTTATCCAAAAGATCTTAGCTAGATTTTCGAAAATATTCCATGTCAGAATAGGAAAATTTCCATTACTTTGCTTGATGACATGTCGTCTGACTTCTTTCAAGCTTAACGCGCTTTCGGGAATGAATTCTTCCGAGTAGATCAAAGATATCCGAGTTCACACTTCGATAATTCTGCCGAGTTCATGACTTAGAATATTCACCCATTGTTTCTCGTGGACCGAAGTAGGATCTCGGATCCACCTCCAACAATTGTTCCCCCCAAGACTCGAAACATTATAGCGAAATCTCCTAGTCAAGAAGTTTACCTGCTTCTAGAATCTTCGGTCTACGTGTCACTCCGTGATTGGGTTACGACAGCGGTTCCCTCCGTTTTTACCCGTTGAATAATAATTACTATTTGGCGTTGTTTCGGCTACAGTAAATTTTTATAAATACTGTGTTATCCTTCTTTTACCATTCACATCAGTCTTGCACACAAACTTCTCTTAACTTTATTCTCGTCCTTTCTTTAAATTTATCTTCCGACTTCTGAAACTTTACGGATTTCTTTCAAACTCTTTACCTTCAAAAGAAAATGGGTTTTGATAATTTTAGACTCTCGAACGTTGAAGAGGGTTTATACGCTGCTCTTGAAGGGATGGATGTTCGTCCTTTTGGAGGATCCTCTAGTGCCCCGACTCGGAACGTTGTTGAAGTCCCCTCAAGATCTGGTCGCGGAACTTCGCTACCTGTGAAGAGAAGAAGGGTTTATCTGACTAGGATCACTTCCCCTGGAAGTGCTAATCAGGATGGTTCTTCTAGTGTTTCTCGAGGGAGAAGAAGTCACGTTCTCGACTTCCGCTTCTCTCACAACCACTCCGATTCGAGGTCTATTCAGAGTTTCGAATGGAGTGCACTGATATGATGCGTCAGATCAAGACTTCTTTAGAGTGTCTCCCTTCTCCAGTTCAAATGGAGAATCACGAGGAGTATGAAGAGGTTGCGTACTTGCTGTTCCGGGTGAGTTTATTTTGCCAATTTCAATTTCATTGTTATTTCCGTTTTTCCATTTCTGACATTTACTTTTTCTAAGTCTCTGTACTTTATCGCCTTTCTGAATAGCATCATGCTGGAGGGCAAGAGGTTCCGCGCCAACCCAAATGGAAATTTTGTTGACTTTGAATTTTAAATCCTTTGTCAACTCCTTGACGACTTTGAGATATGCCTCGATCCAGTCGTTCTTTGTATCATAGCCTCCATTTACTTGGTTTACTACTAACTGAGAGTCGCAATAACACTCAACTTCAGTTGCTCCGATTTCTTTGGCTAGCCTGATCCCCACGATCAATGCTTTGAATTCAGCCTCATTGTTCGATGCTTGGAACGCAAGTCAAAAAGATTGCTCAAGGACCTCACCAGTCAGACTTTCTAGTCAGATCCCAACTCTTGAGCCGTGTTGAGATGATGATCCGTCGACGTAAATTCTCCAAGTTTAAAGAACCTTGTCCGAATCTAAAGGTTCCAAGTCGGGAGACAACTCGAATAGGAAGTCAGCTAGTACTTGTAACTTTGCACTTGTTCTCCATTTGAATTCGATATCATATTCGCTTAACTCAATAGCCATTTAGTCAACCTTCCAGATTGGTTTGGACTATGCAGTATTGTTCGTAGCGGATGATTCGTCAACACTATGATGGTGTGAGACTGGAAATAAGGTTGTAACTTCCTTGCCAAGGTTAACACCGCTAGTTCGAGTTTCTTTGTAGTCGGATATTTTGACTCGGCTCCATCTAAGGACTTGCTGGTGTAGAAGATCGAATGTTGAGTTCCTCTGTTATCTCAAACAAGTACGCTACTTACTGCCGACGTTGAGACCGCAATATATAAGTATAGTGGTTCTCCATCTTTGAGTTTTGCAAGGATTGGTACAGTCGAAAAGTACACTTTTAACTCGGACAAAGCATTTTTGCACTCTTCATCCCACTTGAATTCTTTGTACCCACACAATAAATTGTAAAATGGAAGACATTTATTTGTTGAGTGCGAGATGAATCGGTTTACTGTGGCCATTCGACCGGTTAGCCTTTGAACTTCCTGTTTGTTCTTTAATGAAGGCAACTCTTGGATTGCCTTAATCTATTGGAGATTCGCTTGATTCCCCTTTGAGTGACTATGGAGCCAAGGAATTCTCCCGAGGTTACTCTGAAGGTGCACTTTGCCGGATTGAGCTTCATCTAATACTCGTTAAGTGTTTGAAAGCAACGTGCTAAGTGGTCAACATGATCTTCTACTTTTTAGCGACTTGACAAGCATATCATCTATGTATACTTCCATTCTTTGCCCTAGTTGGTAAGTAAACACCTTATTGACCAAGCACTGGTAAGTTGCTCCGACATTCTTCAAACCGAACGTTATGACTTTATAGCAATAAATTCTTCTCTCCGTAATGAACGAAATTTTCTCCATGTCGTCGGGAGGCATCTGAATTTGATTATATCCTAAGAAAGCGTCCATGAGCGAAAAAAGTTCGTTTCCAGCTGTTGCTTTAATAATTCGATTGAGGTTTAGCAACGGGAAACAATAATTCGGACAAGCTTTGTTCAGTTCAGTAAAATCCACACACACTCGCCACTTCCCGTTTTTCTTGGGGACAACAACTGGGTTAGCTAACAACTCTAGGTATTGAACGTTGATGATGAACCCAGCATTGGTCAACTTTTTGACCTCGTCAATTATGACTTTGTCCTTTCCGGCCCTAGCTTTCTCCTTTTTTGATTGATAGGTTTGTATGTCAGATCGACATTCAATCGGTGACTTGCAATCTTTGGATTGATTCCAGGCATATCTTTGACTGTCCATGCAAATGTTGTCACGTTTTGCTCCATAAGTTGGATCCGTTTGTCTCGGATTGATTTACTCAAGTCGACTCCAATACTTACACATTTAGACGAGTCTATCAAGCCAATGTTGACGAGTTCAATAATTAATTGGTCTATTTTCTTGGGAATGGGAGGTTCCGACAACGCTTTACTTCTCACGGATACTGTGATCATGCATAACTTATTTCATAGTTTTAACTCGGTGATAAAGCAAGTCTAAGACATCTTTTGATCTCCTTGAAGCGTGTAAACTCCTTTATTCATTGGGATATTCACGCACTGATGGTAACTTGATGGGATCGCTTTCATCGTGTGGATCCATGGTGTTCCTAAGATTATATTGTAAATTGGTGGTTTATCCACCTCTAAGAACTTGATCTATCTGGTAATTTTGGTAACTCGGATCGCTAACTTTACTGTTCTGATTGCATTGATTGTACTTCCATCGAATGCAGTTAGTGTTTGAGTCGAACGTTTGGTAACACCATTTTTTCCAATGTCTCTTTCTAGATTAATCTTCACAACTTCCAGTATCAATGAGAATCTGAAATACGTTACAGTCGGCTACTCGTAATTTTACGACTAGCGGGTTGTTATGTGGGAAGCTTACTCCTTCGATATCCTTGGCGGTGAATGTTACTTCTGAGTCCACCATTCCTAAATTCTCAATGACTGGTTCGAGGTTGACCGCTGCTACAATCCTTCGTTCATATTTCTTGATCGACCTTATAGTGTCATCACAAAAATGTAATCCTCCCATGATTACGTTGACTTCCACTCGAGGAGACCCTTGTTTGTTGGTCTTTTCATCTTGTTTCTGCCGTTTAGATTTTTTTTTGGCATTACCATTTTGATTCACTGCTCTGTAAGCTGTTTCTTGCAACTTGGCTTTTTTCCGTTTTTGCGCTTTAATTCTTTGAGTCTCTTCTTTCGAGACACTTAACTCACCTTTGCTAAAATTTTCGGCAAGTAGCTCATGCAGCTATTTACACTTTGAAGGGGAATGACTGGTGCTATTGTGGAATGCACAATACTCGCTTTGGTTGTAGTTTTTGAATGGCTTCTTACGAACTGAGTTATTAGTTTTTGCCGATTTAAAACGTTGTGGTCGAGACTGCTTTTCCTCTGTAATTATGCTGTCTCGGCTCGTGGTATTCCTCTTTCGACTCTTTTGCTCCTGAGTCTCGCTGAGTTTTCGCATGCATGCCTAGCTGCTCTGCAAAGGGAATCTGAAATCATACTGGGCCGGTTCACAAAAAATCTGTCCTTAAGGCCTCATCTGTAACCATTCTGGTTCTTAGAGCTTCGATGGCTATATCGTCACTGACTTTAGCTTTGGTTAAGATATTCTTGAAGCATCTGAGATACGACTTCAGAGACTCGTCAAATCCTTGCTTCAAGGACCTTAACTCCGCTGTAAAGGTGTCTTGGTTAACAAATAGAGCGTATTGCTTCATGAAAAATTTGACAAGTTGATTGAAGCTCTCAATCGACCCTGTAGGTAACTTGGTGAACCATACCAGAGCATCACCAGTTAGGTTCTCGGCGAAAAGTTGACAGTAAGCTGCTTCCTCCTGGTCGGGATTGCAACTTATTCTGTTTATCTTGGCGTTGAAGGTGCTCATGAACTCTATTGGGTCAGTGGTCCCGTCATACAAAGGACATCTTAGTCTTGGTCCTCGATTTACCGAGACCTTTTTTAGTCTTGGTGCGAATGGCGAGTTTCGAGCTTGAGCCAGAATTCTCCCAATTTTGGGTGCCGAGCTGGTAGCTTGATGGAATTGAAGCCTCATGTCTTCCATCATTCTGAATACGGTTGTCACATCCAAGGTTGTAAGCACATGTTGTCCAGGCACGTTCTGCGTCGTGGATTGTAGTGGTCTCGAGACGTTAGTTGGCTGCGAACTCGACATTCCTCCAAATATGATCTTATCCAAGCTGGCAAATACTTCTCCTTGTGGCCTGTTGGTTTGTGCAGACGGGAGACTACCCTCATTTATTCGAGACTCAATTCTATCGAATCTTTCTGCGTTTCTTCGGTCAGAAGCTTCATATTCTGCTATCAAGTTGTGCACCAAGTTTTCGATCGATGGTGGTCTTTTTGGTGGGCCAGGGAGAACAGTAACTTTTCAGGATTCTTCTCGATTCTCCTCCCGAGTTTGAACATAATTCAAAGGTGATCCGAGAGTTGGATCAGTGTGTTCTTGGAGGCTATCCTTCCTTTCTGGTGAGTTGATGGTAAGTTTGTCTTTCACCATCCTCTTTTCTTAGCGTGTACTCATTTCCCCTGTGTAAAGAAGTCCTTCGATGTCTTTCTCACATACGGTGCCAACTGTAAGAATTGGGTCTATCACAAAGGGGGATAAATCCGAAATTCTGATTAAAGAGAAGGAAGAAGGGCAAGGACTCTTGAGAATTTGAAGGGAAGAAGTATATTGCCAATGAAGTAAAGATGATTGCCGAGCAAAGTTTATTAGCTTAATGTGTATGTCAAAAAGCCGATCCTTTGTCCCAAGGATATGCTCCTCTATTTATAGATCATAGAGCCGGTTACAAAGTAGTTTGTAAAAAAGAAATATTACAATTGTTAAGATATTGTCTTATCTGAAAGATCTAAGCTAGATTTTCAGAAATTTTCCATGTCGGAATAGGAAAATTTTTATTTCTTTGCTTGATGACGTGTCGTCCGACTTCCTTCAAGCTTAACGCACTTTTGAGAAAAAATTCTTGCAAGTAGATCAAAGATATCTGAGTTGACACTTCGATAATCCTGCCGAGTTCATGACTTAGAATATTCGCCCATTGTTTCTCGTGGACTGAAGTAGGATATCGGATCCACCTCCAACATAAACCAACCAATAATTCAAAGAACAAATTAGAAAAAGTAATTTAGAAATTGAAATCTTAAAACTTTAAAAACTAAACAAGAAAGTGAAGTCAAGAGATGAACTCTCTCTTCTAAATTTTAAAAAGCTTTCATAGCAAGGTAGTGAAAGTGAGCCTTTGGACCCCATAATATAACCATGTTAAACCATGAAAGTTTCTCTTAATCCTGGAACTTATGAACCAAAAACACTACTTTTGAACTCAAGAAAACAAGAAACTTACAATGAAAAAACAAGAAGGGAAATCAAACCTCAAACTCGTAGAAACTTTCGATTTTTTTAGAGGATTGATCCAAACCAAATAGGAAAATTCATTGAATCTAATGCCTAAAATAGGGCAAGTCAAATTGTCTACTTTGATCTTCTATTCCTCGTTTAGTTTTACTTTAAATTTGAATATGTATATATACTATTTGCAGTTTCCATCAACCGACTTTAAAGATTCTAAAAATCATTATTCTACTTATAAAATGATGGTGTAATTGCTTGTTAAAATTGAAGTCCCAACAAACTTAGCTTAAAATTTTGTTATGAGAGCTAAATTAGAGTTGTTTGTTAAAAAAAATTAAATTAGAGTTGTTATCTATGTTCTTTCAATAATTTCGGACAAGATAAAGTGAATGTCATGGGAATAGAGTATGGGTTTGTCTCTCTACTCAACCGAAACCTTTGCCGCCTCTGTCTTTGTAAAACCATAAAGTTTTCCTCCGATCTCGAGAACGATGACTAGTGGCTTCCAAAGCATCGACGGTATTGTTCTCCTCTGGTTCTTCTTTAGTAGTATTTGTTGGGTGTAGAGTCTATTTTGGGAACTCAGGAGTCGTAGCTTTCTTTACAATATTTTGTTGATTGTGCTGGTCTTCACCGGAGTTACAGTTGTGTCGACTCCTCCGTCAAGGTGATGCTATTTTCTTTGATCTTCACTAGTATGTACTCCAGATCTGGTCATCTTCTTAGCTTTCTCGTTGTGGTCCGCCTTGTCTCAATCTTCTCTTCAGTTAGGTCTTTCCCCGACATGAGTTTATGGAGCTGCGGTTCTACGGTGTTTAGGGTTGCGTGTGGCCTTACTGGTTGTTTCTGCATTTGCTTCCTTAGACTATTTCCCCTAATTTTAAGTTGTTGTTTGCCTCTCGTTTTGCTTAGGTCTTTTTTGTTTAATTGTTTTTGTGTTTGTGCCATGGCCAGTAATCGGTCGATCAACATTTTTCGTTGTGGTGGTTGGTGAAGTGGTTTGGCGACTGTGGTTTCCTCCAATAATGTGACCATGACCAGATCGAGTGTAGATTTGGAGCTCAAGGAGGACGAGAACAAGCTTGTACCAGCTAAAGTAATGACAAGATCAAAGACCAAACTCTTCAACCAAGTTATTGGAGGAGTTTTTAGATGTATTGAAGCTCATGAAGAAGACTACTCCACAACTTTAACTTTCATATTAATAATAATAAATTTCAAATCTATAAAAGAGTAAAAAGATATAAGTGAAAGTACAGGGAGAAAAGTGTAAAACTTGAAAAGTAATAAGAAAAAAAGAGAAGAATTAAAACACGGTCTTGTCTCAATCCTCTTTCGTCGTCGACGTCTTTTTCATTATTTTTTGTTTGTTCAACAACGACCTCTTTTCTCATATATATTTCCAAATTTTTTCCCGTAAAATTTGTGTAGAATTTTCAAAAATCCGTATTGAATAAAAGAAAATTTTTTTTTCTTATTTGTACCTCGTCTCCCCTCACTTTCTTCTTCCCGAATGCAATTGCATTTAAGTTTTTGCCCAAATATCTAGCTTTCTTACACATATCCCTATCCGCTAAATTTCGTAGAGATCGAAATTAATTGCAACAAGACGAATCCTTTATTTATGTAATTAGTACTATAACTAAACTAAAACCCTAGAAATATTTACTAGTTATACTATTCGCTTTCTATCTCTCTCCTCTGATTCTTGTCTGCTAGGGTCACGTTTAAAGAAATCAGCAAACCATGGGTTCTTCTGTCTTTCTCTCTATCACTCTCTCGCATGCACGAGACCTCTCTTCTTCTACGTTTTTCCTTTTGTTTTTTTCCTCCCAGTTTTCATTCATTCATAACGAATACTTATTAGTTTAACTTTCGATTTCTTACATTTTTACCTCTCTGTTTTTTATTTTATGGGTTTTTCCTCTTTATCATTTCCCATATTTCAAATTTGGGGACTTTTTGCTTTGGGGAAAGCGATGGTTTTTCGATTCGCCAAGTTACAAGAAGAAGAAGCATGAGACTTGAACCTGTGATTCGAGTTGTGGAGACGACAAAGTATTTAGGGTATTTCACATGGGTTGCGGAGGATCCAAAGTAGATGCTCAAACGCTTGTGATTCTGTGCAGAGAGAGGAAAAAACTGATCAAAGCGGCTTCACATCATCATTGTGCTTTAGCTGCTGCTCATCTCGCTTACTTTCAGTCACTCTGCGACGTTGGTGAATCCATTAATCTTTTATCGACGAAGAATTTGTCGTCGTAGGCTCCTATTCCTCCCTTGATTCGCCTGTTCTTACGCTTCCTTCCGACGAAGGAAAACCGCATAAACACAAGATCTCGTCTTCTTCAACGTCGGTTTCACATTCTGTTATTGAAGACGAAGAAGAAGAAGATCAGCATTTGCATTTATCATCAGGATCCGAGATAGATACATGTTCCTAATCTGGATTTGACGACTCATTTGGTCATAACCACATTGCATCTAGCCGTAAATGTATTTTATTTACACCACCGTCTCGACCGGGTGTTTTTCCACCCGGAAAATCATAGAATAGAGAAAGTGCAATGGCGGCCGGAAAATCATAGAATGGAGAACGGGCAATGGCGGCCGGCAAATCATAGAATGGAGAACAGGCAATGGCTGCCGAAAAATCATAGAATGGAGAATGGGAAAATGGGACTGGAAAATGGATTCGGTTACTCTAATTATTTTCCCGGAAACCCTAATACTGGGTATTTTGGTTACCCAGAGCAACGTAGAGCGCCACCGTCTCCGCCGAGGCCGCCTCCAGAGCCATCGACCCCTTCTAGTGTTTTCGCATGAGATTTTTTGAATGTATTTGATACTTACAATTATATTAGAGATGGTGCCGGCGAGAGTTTCGGGGATGGTGCTGGGTACTCTCCGGCTACTGGTGGTGGTAGGTCAATTTCAAGTAGTCCTGATTCGAGAGAAGAGAGAGAGGGAATGGATTCTTGAATTGGAAGAAGAAACAGAGCAAGAAGTTGTCTTTAGGAAAACATTCAACCATACGAAGAGAAAAGCGACTGAGAAGGTGAAAGAACACAGAGAGGACAACGTTCCTGGAAATTTACCCCAAAGAGACGAGATTCACGAGAGAAACATCAAAAACAGAGGAGATGCAGGTGAAGGAACATCGAAGTTAGTGCCCATGACATAGAGTTCTTTTGGTTCAAAGACTGTGTCATCGTTTACGAGCAGTGAAGAAGATTCTGAGTTTCACCATGGTGATGACGGAGAAGGAAAGAGTAGTAGCAACGATTTAAATGGGCACGAGACTGTTGCTACGAAAAGCCTTGGAGAAGTAGAAGAAGAATATGTAAGGAAAAAAGGAGTGAGCTTTGAGTTGGAGGAAAATACTACTTCTTTTGGTGGTGAATCTTCCAAGATAAGTAGTCTGTGTACATTGTCGGTTCATGCCACTAGAGATCTCAAAGAAGTTGTGAAGGAGATCAAGAGTGAGTTTGACGTTGCTTCTTCACATGGAAATGACGTAGCTGTGTTGCTCGAGGTTAGCAAGTTGCCTTATCAGCAAAAAAGCTCTGGGTTCAAAGGTATGTTCTTACATGTTTGGTTTGTGTTTTAGATTGCTTCCTTAATTTGATAAATTGGATTTCCAGATTTATTGCTGTAATTTGAGATAATTCATACATGAAAACCATTTCTATGGAGATCAATCTTATTGTATATGGTGATGATTAAAGCATGTATGCATGGGTTTTCCGGTTTGATTAGAGTTACTTGTTTTGCAACGGTGCCTTAAATTTAGTAGTATTTTGAATTTGTTTATGCAGAATGAACTAAATTTCAATGTTGTGGGAAATAATGTTGAGCTCTTGTTGCTTTCGATTGAACTGTAATGGAGCGTCAAGGTTACGAACCATAGTTTTGATTTACATTACGTAAGTCTTCTACCGGATGATGTATCTGGTAGCACCCTCCACAGTGTCAACGCGCTCTCAGTCTCAACCTTCAATACGGTTAACATTTAGGATACTGAAAATTGCAAAATCGTATAATGGTCAAGATGTTAGAGAATGCAGCACTGGAAACCTCTCATCAACGTTGGAGCAACTCTATGCTTGGGAAAAGAAACTGTATAAGGAAGTCAAGGTATATTTGTGTTTCTTGTTATCAAATGGATTATGTTTATTTTGATCTGAGCATTTTGTGACAGATGTAGTTCTTTGTCGATGGTAGGATGAAGAGAAGCTCCGAGTTATCTATGAAGAAAAGTGCAGAACACTGATAATATTGGATAAACTTGGTGCGGATCTAGCAAGATTGAGACTACACGAGCATCTATTAGGAAGCTGTTGACCAAACTCGACGTCTGCATAAGGTACGTTGATTCCATCTCCAGCAGGATAGATAAATTAAGAGACGAAGAATTACAGCCTCAGCTTACTCAACTTATTCAGGGGTATAAATTCAATCTCACTTCTACTACTCTTCCTACACTTATATGTGCCTTTGTGTAATCCAATTCTTGGAATTTGAAGGTTGATAAGAATGTGGAGATTGATGCTTAAGTGTCACCAGAAGCAGTTCCAGGCGATCATGGAGAGCAAGGTTTGGGCCAACATTTGGTCATTAAAGCCTAATGGCTTAATGGACTTTAAGTTGGTCATAAATGAATGAGAAATGGTATTGGGCTTAAGCATCTTGGAGAGCAAGCCTTTTGGAGAGCAAGCCTCTTGAAGAGCAAGCAACTTGGAGAGAAAGCCTCTTGGAGAGTAGGTCCTCTTCTCATTCTACACATAAAAAAGACAACCCACAAAAACCAGAGCAATTCCTTCTTGAGTTGAAAGTCTGAGAGTGTAGGGTAGACGATCACAGTTCACAGATTCCATGGTGTACCTTGACGGTCTAATCACACAGTTCTATCATGGGACTCAAAAGCGCAGTCAAACCGAGTATACACACCAGGCGTTTATTGAGTTAAAGTAATGAGATTTATCTCAGCTCTGTGTTGTTACCTTAGTTGATTTGTTTATAGGTGTAGTCGTTATTGGTTTTGGCTCTACTTATAATCGATCTTTGCTTATGTCTCTACTTTAACCTTAATTCGAGTTTATAGGTTTCTATAGTCTTAACTCAATATATTCGTTCTTTTTAGAATTGATCTATAAGTTTGGATTCGGTTATAGCAAAAATCGAAACCTATCTAAAATCGAATTCAATTATGTTTTGTGGTTTTAGACTAACGTTTCTGCAGTCTTATTTCTGTTTAAACGGTATATGCGATTCCTTCCTTGGTTTCCGCGGATTGTTTATCAAAAATCAGTATTGGTATTTGCAAGTTTCTAACTCTGCGAATCATTACTCGATTTTGATTTGTGAATAAAAAACCTGTTCAAAAATAATCTGAAAACTTGATTTTCGTTTTTTGAAGGTTTCGATTAAAGATCAATCAAAACCGTGGATTAAATATTGACATTGGTCAAAATCGGTTCAATATTTAAACAAGAGTTGCAAATTTTCCAGAAATTCTACCGATTGTTTAAATTATTTAAAACAGGATTTACAAATTTAAATAAATTCTGTGAATTGTTTTAAATTAATTGTGAAAGCTAACATTGTTTTGATAAAAGTGTGCTTACTGTTTTCAGATGTCTAACACTGAAGAGACACCAAAACAGATTCACGACACACAAATGGGAGACCAGGTTGTTGAAAACACCGATTTACCTGTTGACAACCAGACTGATGAGACGACACGTCGAAACCTGTTCGGCAGAAACGATCTCTCTTCAGTGACTGGTCAAATCGTTGCAATGCAACTGACAAACACAGCTGTGCCAGTACCCATGCTTCACTTTGCTCCAACGTTGGGTCCTGTGCCTGAAAAATTCGATGGCCAAGGGTTCAAATCGTGGCAGCTGAAGATGATGTTTTTCCTGACAAATCTCCAACTCGAGAAGTTTGTCAAAGAGTATAAGCCATACCTTCCTTCGGGTAACACAGACAAACTGCTGTTTAATACTGTGGAAGCATGGAAATATTCTGACTACATGTGTAAAGGCTGGATCTTAAACAGCCTTGAGGACAAGCTCTTCAAAGTCTACTGTGACTACAAAACTTCAAAGACGTTGTGGACAGCTCTGGAAAAGATGTACAGGATTGAAGACGCTGGTTGTCAGAAGTACACTGTGGCAAAGTTTCTGAATTTCACAATGGTGGATTCGAAACCGGTAATGCAACAAGTGGAATCTTTTCAATTGATCTGTCAAGAGGTTGAATCTGAGGGTATGTCAATCTGTGAGCCCTTCGCAATGAACACCATCATTGAGAAGCTTCCATCAAGCTGGCATGACTTCAAGAACTACCTAAAGCATAAGCGGAAAAAGATGAGTCTTGAAGATCTTCTCAATAGGCTGCAAACAGAAGAAAGAAACTGTGGGACACTTTCTGACTCGGTTATCCTTTCTCACCATGACGTGCACATTGTTCACCACAAATCCAAGGAAAAAGGCATTCTTCTCTGAAACCTGTTTCTTCGACAAGCTTCAAGAAGCAGGGTAAGCCCAATGAGCATACAAAGTTCAAAGGGAAATGTCACCACTGTGGAAAATTGGGCCACAAATCTGATGAGTGTCATAGCAAGCCCAAGAACAAAGGAAAAAAGAATGACCAAGTGAATCTGACAGAAGAGCATCTTTGTTCAGTGGTTACTGAATGTAACATGGTCCAACAAAACAACCCAAGAGAATGGGGATACGACACTTGTTCCTCACATCACATTTGTATTGAAAAAGCGATGTTCAGTACTTATACCCCGAGTCCGCCAGATCACAAAATGCAAATGGCGAATAAATCCAAGTCAACTGTCTTGGAAACAGGCATAATGGTACTTAAGTTCACCTCTGGGAAAGAAGTAACCCTCAAGAACACGAGGCACTGCCCTTATATGAGGAAAAACTTGATTTCATAAACTCTGATGGACGATGCTAGCTTTGGAATCAAGTACATTGAAGGGACCATGATTTTGTCTAAGTTTGGGGTGTATGTGGGCAAACCATACAAGAAGAACGGAATACTCAAGATGTGTTTTCAAGCTGTCCTACGTAAGAGAGTAAACGTCTCTGCTACTACTTCTACCTCTGCTGCTGCTGCTTCTAAAGCTGCAGATAATAATGTTGTTGCTAATAACACTATTGTTGCTTCTACTTCTTCTTATGTAGTTTCTGATGTTTCAATGAATAAGAATGAATTTGCTTATCTCGTTGAGTCTTTTGATATTTGGCACAAACGATTAGGTCATGTCAATTATAAGTTTATTCAAAGACTAATGAACTTGAACCTAATACCAAAAAGCAAAACAAGCAAAGAAAAATGTGAAGTGTGTTCACAAGCAAAACTCACTAAAAAACCATCACCCCAAGTTCAAAGGACAACTGAACCTCTATGTTTAATTCACATTAGATTTGTGTGATTTAAAATTTATGCCAACTAGAGGAGGCAAAAAGTATTTTGTAACGTTCACTGGTGATCACACAAAATACTATTATCTATTGAACCATCGATTTTCAACTGATCTCCCTGAAGGGTTTAAGGCACTCGGTTGAAAATGGATTTTCAAAAAAAAGTTGAAAACCGATAGTTCAATAGATAAGCACAAGGCTAGACTCGTGGTGCAAGGATTCAGACAAAAGGAAGGTCTGGACTTCTTCGACACATATTCTCCAGTGATGAGAATAACCTCCATCAAAATACTGATATCAATTGTAGCTTTACGAGATTTGGAGATTCATCAAATGGATGTAAAAACTGCCTTTCTAAATGGAGATTTAGAAGATGAAATCTACATGAAACAACCTGAAGGGTTCGTTGTTCCATGACAAGAACATAAAGTCTGTCGACTTGTTAAGTCATTGTATGGTCTTAAACAAGCTCCTAAGCAATGGCATGAGAAATTTGACAATGTGATGATGTCAAATGGCTTCAAAATAAATGAGTGTGATAAATGTATCTACATTAAGCAAACAAAAGATGCATA
>OVAX01003901.1:0-16431 GCA_900406405.1 Lepidium africanum | reverse complement strand
TTACAACGAATTAGCAACGAAAAAAGGCGTTGCAAATCTGTTTTTTTGTTGTAGTGCATCCCATAAGTTTGCAAATTCTCTTTATTGGATAAGGGTTCCAAGTTAAGTAATCATAGAATAGAAAAACATATGTTACAAAATAATACAGTTCAAAAATCTAGTTTTAACATATACTAACAAGAATTGACTCCTTGAAACTCTCATCTCTCATTATGATTGGCTTCATCCGATGAGCATGTCATTGAGTTCCTCCAATCTCACTTTGCAATCTCCATTCATCTACAAAAAAAATATCAATATTAGTTTACCTTATCGTTATGAGTATATTTAGTAAGAAGATAACCTTTTGATCTATTAGGACAAGTACCTGGAGATGCAGAATGTAGAAGATACTTCCAGTGGAAGAAACTGAAGAAGAGACGCTTATGACAATAAGTCTGTTTGCTTCTAACTTAAGCAACATGTCAGAGATAGATGTCCATTTCGAGGTAGCAATCTGGACAACAATCTCTGTGTCTGTGAGCCAATTTGCTGCTATCTTTTGAGAGGAGAAATCTTTAGAGTCCATCATTGGTTTGCTTCTACGCTTTTCTTGGTGAGTTTTTCTCAAAAGCTCTTCCTTTCTCTTAGACAAACGTTGAAGTTCTTGCTTCTGCTCTGGTATGTACTTCACCACTCTTGCTACAGTCATTGGAATGCTCAGCTTCCTCTGCGGTCATCGAAAGAACTTGTTTAGTACTCCTTCCGTTTCATTTTAGTTGTCATTCTACAGTTTTGTACACATATTAAGAAAATAGATAAATGTTCTATTATACCCTTATTTGACTATTAGAATTCCAAACTATTTAATATTTTATTTATATAATTAGGGGCAAATAAAATAATTTTGTATTAAATATTACATTGGAAAGCAAAAATGACAACTAAAGTGAAACAAAAAATTTAGTACAAGTAATATGAAACGGAGGGAGTATACATTATAAAATAATATATAAGGACCCAAAAAATTTATTTATTTATTTTTCTTTTATTTGATTATAAAAATAAGATAGAAATTAAGGTACATCGCTTGCATACAAAAGCCGACAAATAACAGATGTATCTATATTACTGGAAAATCAAAGCAAAAAAAAAGAAAGCTACTAGAGAATCCAAACCAGAAAATAATTTTGAAAAATCTATAAAAGAGAAAACTTGAAAGAAAAGATGACAAAACTTCTTATAGTGAATTGGTGCACCTCTCGTATAAAGAACTAGCCGATGAACTGTTAAGAACTAAATCTCACAATCTTTTGGAAATGGAGATGTCAAAAAAAAAAACATCATAATATATGTGAGGATTAATTATTCAGATTTTGTATATTAGAAAACTAGGTTAATTAGGTTTTGCAAATATATTCAATATTTAATCCATTTCAAAGTTATAAAACCTAAGCTTGATATGGATCTTTTAGATGTTCTTAAATAGTTTTAAACAAACCTTTTGATCTGAATCAGGCAAAAGGGCACGAAGTGAAGAGTACAAAGCGTTAAGCTTTCTACGACGGTCTCGTTCACTTGCGTTATGATTGAGTTTCTTCTCCAAAACCGTTACTCTATCTTCTTCTTGAACAGTGTTACTGTTACTATTAGTACCATTGCAATGACTAGGATTCATATTGATGTTATAGTTCTTAAAATCATCTGTCTGGGCAAAAGGAGTGCTGTAAATGTAAGAAGGAAGATGAAGAGAAGGTGAGAAACAATCAGCTCGAACCACCCATGGATACTCCATTGTTGAAGCAGAGTAACATTCTTGTTGCTTAGTTGGAAACATTGGTGTTAATGCACACATTTTTGCTTCTTATGTGTGAAAAGAATAACTACAAAGAGAAAGTAGATGAGAGAGAGAGATTGACTTTAATGGTGATGATGAAGGAGGAGGAAGATGATAAGACCCAAGTTGAGATGGAATCTATCTATATATGGACCTGAGTTTATGTCCCCAAGTAGTTAGTATTTATAGCTCCATGATTTTAGGAACTTTCTTTAAGCATTTTTAAGTGTCGTCTTACATAACACACGCAGTCTCGTGCCGGAACGAGTAGGGCACGAGCTTATTGTACAACATTATCTATTTCATATTTCTCTTAAAATAATATTAATTAGCTCGATAATCAAGGATTATTATAAAACTATAACAGTACTATATTTTCAATTTATTAATTAGTTGTTTTCTTCTCCCGAATAATGTTATTAGTTTAGTAGGTTAACCTACTTTAAAAACAAACAGCTAATAACGTAGATAAATCTTTTTTAAAAAATATTAACTTATATATTATGCGAATTATGTGTTTCCTTCGAGTTGAACTCCAATGAAAAAAAAAATTAAAAAGATAGATATTAACTACTAGGCCAAACTACCTCCCCTATTCCATGAAATATAGTAAATCTAACAAAGAAAAAAGTATTTAAATTCGATAAACAAAAACTATTGGACTTGACAACAAAATTCAATTTCTTTTAGTTTTATTTTGCAGAAATGTAGACATTCCTTATCAAAGGAATTGCTTTTTGTGTGAGATTAATTAAAGAGATTCTAGGTTTGTGAAGAAGACCTACAAAAAGGTCAGTTAAGGTTTTGGAAGCCGTCAATCTTTAAGAAAGATTGAGCAGATGTGTGTCTATTAGGAAAAATAAAAGTATTCGTCTTGGACCTCCTCAAATAAATTTAATTTTTGGGGTCCCTAATTATTTTTAAAAATTATATATTATAATGAATTGTCTAGTTTATATTATGTAAACATGCAATTTATAATCTTTGTAAACGATTTTCTCAAAAATTAGATTATTTTAATGAGAAGTAAATTATTTCGGGATATAAATTGAATTTAGTTTCACTTGTCTCTGCTAAAATAACATTTTCAAATCTAAGATTGATTAATTCTTATTTGCGATCAATTATATCACAAAAAATGGCTAAGTTAACATATACATAGAAAGAAAATTAACCTATTTTATGAAAATTTTGTGAAAAGAATTATTAAAACCAAAAATATATATTATATTGTAATAAAAACATATTATTATTTTTTTATTTATATTATATATTTGTGATATAAAAAATTTATATTATAAATATTATTTTAGTTGTTTTATACCCCTACAACTCTAGGCACAGCACAGAGATTGAAAGACAAATTTTGAATTGAGAGAAAATTTTCAGGGTTTTTCGTTTATGATTATTTTTGTATTGGATTGGTGACTAGCTTTAGTGTGGTGTATATCTTAAAATAGGTGGGAGTAATTCTAACAAATTGAAATCTTTGTAAGAAAGATTAAACTTAATAAAACTAATGTTTGAAGCGTCTTAATAAAATTAGTGTTTGAAGCGTGGGATACTCATCAAAACAGTGTGTTATGCGTTCTCCAGACAATTACAATTATGTCGGATTACTTGTTTATCTGGAGTTAAATTCCAAAGGATTGAGAGGTGGATATTAATTACTTGGCCAAATTAACTTCTCTACCCCACAAATTAAAGTAAATCTTACGAAGAAAAAAGTATTTAGATTCAATAAACAAAAAAGATTGGACTTGAATATAAAATTCAATTTTTCTTAGTTATATTTTGAACATGTGAACGCAGTTTGAAGGTATCTTAGTGAATATAATCCTTTCACAATCACCAAGTTAACATAATCATAATTATATGCCTACATCATATGAATTTTCTTTTAGTTTTCATCGATGTAATAACTTACTATTGATGTTTTGTCTTACTCCATTGTTTGTTTGTTATTCATTTTCTTTTATTGTTAAATTCTAAACTAGTGAATTAATACAAAAAAAATAAAACAAATTCTAGAAGTAATGACAAAACAAAATTTCCATGATCTAATCGATGACGTTTATTATCATCACTACCTTTCATTTCATGTCATCTTCTTTCATTCAAGCGTAAAGGGTAAATTAAACTCAATCACATCATTGAAATTTTAGAACACAATCTATAAATTGTGATTTAACCAGTTTAGTTATATCTTGATTCCTACTATATATAATCTTATAATTCTTTTTATGTATGTTATTGATCTTAATGTTAGTGTTTATGATGGCACCATTGACCATTTAAAGGTGCACAAGTTACAAATGTAAATGAATAATGACAAAAGTGAGGTATACAAACACAAATTATAGGTTAGAAGTCTGTTTAGTCCAACTAATTATGAAACAAGAAGTACACACGTTCTATTGTCAAAGGCACGTGTCAGCCGTAGGGTCTTAACAAAGAACCACAGCTTCATGTCCCCATCATCATTCATCGTCCCCTTTATCTCATGGCTTCTCACTACTAAAAAACAATTCAATTTTGATTATAATTATAATAATAAATTAGTTAAAAAAGTATCTATTTTTATTAGGTTTTAACTAACAAAAATTTCCAACCAATGATTTTTTATCCTTTAATTTTGATCAAAAATTAATCAAAATAACTATTTTTTGATCAATTTATGATTATAATCATAGTTAAAGTTGAGTTATTTTCTAGTAATCTATATATTAATCGTCAAAATGTGGTCACAATATTTTTTATTTTGATTATTTAATGACCAAATATTTAATTCGTTAAGAATTGATAATTTTTTGTCATAACTATATTGACTAAAATTTTGGTCAAAATTTTTTGGTCACAATATAACATGTGTTTTTATAATATATATAAGAACATCCTATTGTTCTTTGCTCTAATAGTTTCTAAGAGACAGCGATTCCGACTAATAGAAACGAAAGAGCAGGATTTCTGACACTAAAAATCGACATGTTATCATCTTTCATCATAATCTTCCTGAGAGTTAGGGAAGCTTATGTGAACACCTTTGGCCAAGAACATCTATTATTATTTACTATAGTATATATAGTTTGAGAATGTGAAAAATTTATTAAGATAGTCTTTTTCATTAACTTCATTTCTTCCAAAATAGAACATGTTTCACTAATTATGTTATGTTTTTTTTTCTGTCAAACAAGTTATGTTATGTTCACAATCCTAATTTACAGGTTCAGATTGAATGAGATGCCTCTTTTGAATCTTCTTAACATATAAAGTTTTATATATTATTTATTTATTTATGTATAGCAATCTTGATATGAGGAAAATCCAAGGTTAGAAAAAACTAGTTTTTCCATCGGTTCAAGAGATAATATACATTTTACTTCTCTAATATGTATAATATAACCAATTTAAAAGAAGAAGAAAAAACCCTAAAGTTAAACCAAGAAATTAAAACCCTAAATGGTGTATAATTGCAATTAAAATAAAAACTTTAAGCATATATATAGTGAAGGCTTTACCTATAAGGTCTCCCCTACGTTAATATTTTAAATATCTATTGTTGCAGAAAGTAAAAAGAAGAAAGAAAGTAATTTAGATTCTCTAATTCTCTTATAAATATGCAAGTACATAAGAATTCAGTCATGGTATGATTCTATTAGAATTGACTTGTAATTGCTTTATTAAACTTTTGTAGTCATTTATGATTGTTTTCTTAGAAGAAAGTAATAAGAAACTATAAGATCGTCTACTCCAAAATAAAATAGCAGAAAACAAAAGAATGTTACTTTGATAATGGTTTGCACGTCCCGGACAAGCAAATATATTCCTATCCATAAAAAGTGAATCGAAACTACAATTTTTGTTATTATTGTTGTTAAGTAAGCCCTCAGGCTGTTTGAAAGCTACTTTAGGAATCTTCAATCTAGAATATACTAATAACTTTTCTCGAATCTTACAAGCATATACAATATTTGTACATTATTTTCTAGAATATGTAATAATTTAGAAGTTTCTACAATATTTTCCAAGCATTTACAGCATTTGTACTCTTTCTTTAAGGATTTTGTACGTTTTCTGTTTAGTATTTGTACGTTGATGTTGACATAACGGGAATCTTTAATATAATACCAATTTTTAAATAATATAATGGTTTTCTTTCTTTTATCAAAAATTGCCGAAACATAGCGAGAATATTTATTTGCGTTTTATGTTTGTTGTCTTCACAATATATAAATAGCTTTTAATTAAGGATGAATTAAGAGAAAATTTTGAAAAATTAAAAGTTAGGTAAAAGTTTTCAAAAAATTAGGTTTTTGACATATTTTATCTATTTTGACCTATTTGCCCTTAGTATATAGATATTAAATGAGTTAAACCGTTATTATTTTTTTGTATACTGATAAAATATAAGTTATATTACACATGTGTTAAATGAGTTAAATATGCAATATATTTGATAATTAGTTAAGATATAAATTGAATAGGTAAAAATATTATTTCTTCGGTAATAACATATGATAGTTATCGTGTGCAAACTACATAATTGCAGTCTATATAATTGTTTACCATATATAATAAATATGTTAGAGGTACAAGGATCTATGTACATAGGTAAATAAAAAAGTAACATGGTAACAATATATGTTTTACGGNAAAAGTAACATGGTAACAATATATGTTTTACGGTACATAGAAAAAAACGTGAATAGTCAACATATCTATTTTATTGTTTAACATATGTAATAAATATGTTAGAGGTGTACATGTATATATATACGGACAATATTAAATTTGAACAATTATCACTTTGGTTATACTGTTACAGGGGCACATTGAGTATTTTTTGAAAATTTTACACTAAATCTAATTTTTTGAAAACTTCTACCAAACTTTTAATTTTTTGAAAACTTATATATATATCTGTTGTAGTTTCTCTTTAATTGATAACTACACTTTGAATATTCAGGCAAAACCTTATAGTAGATTAAAAATGAATTTTAGGAGGTAGGTTTAGGTTATAAATCAGGTCTTCTCGATCTAATTGTTAACAAAATAAATAAATAAAAAGACAAAACCTTGAGATTACCACTCCTGGGTGCACCATCCTTTATGGATTACATATGTTTTGTGAATGAATCCTAAAAAGATTCGGAGTATTTTTTGGGATTAGGCTGGATCTGTATTCCAGACTTTACATGTCTTTGCATGAGAAGACAAAGTGTCACCATAAGTTTTTTGACTTTTCATTCTGAAATTGAAATAATCCTCTCAAGATTTTTTAAGAGGATTTTGTTTGATTGATATGAACATTCTAGAGGTGGTTGTAGCATCAAACAATGTAGAAATCTTGAAGATGGTGACTTCCTTGAGTGAGTAGCTAGCGTTTAGACTTTACCTTGAAGATTTCGCTAGAATCAAGAGTTTTTATATATAGATATTTTAATTACGAAACTGATTTTCTTATTCACAATGTTATAAGACTTTCTAAGGATTTGATTTTAGTAAACTTTTTGCCATCTAGTTGGCTTCCATAACTATAATGAAAACTTTAAAGTTGGAAAAAGAAAAACTACACCATTATAGCACAATTTTTACAACAACAAAAATACACATAAAGAAAGACGAACAATAAAGTGAGTTTGGCATGTCGTTAATCCCAATTTTAAAAAAACTTCATCGGAATCCCTTATAATAATTTAAACTTTTATATTATGGAGTAAACCTTGTGGATGGGTTGGCAAAAGAAAAACACAAACACAAACAAATTTGGTTTGGATTAAGCAATACTTAAACTTAATAAATCGAGTGCACTAATATTTTTTATATTAATAAGTTAAATTACTAAATGTCATCTCATCCCAAAACATATCTTACCACAGAATCTAACATAGTCCAATACATATTATATAAAGTGCGTATACGATAGTTACAAAAAATCACTATGAGAAATTCTCATCTCTTGAATTCCCAACAATCCCAAGTCCTAAAGAGGAGTCTCGAACAGATGAAGAAACAAACATAGAGAAGACTTGTGACTGTCTGAAAGTTCATCTAAATCTGCGTTTTGTCTCTCCATAAGCAACTACCCCAAGGACTGTTATGGAGTAGCCTCCAATTCCCATTACCGTAACCGGGTTTTGGAAGATCAATATCGAAATCACCACTGCAACTGCTCCTTTAGCATTTCCAAGAACCTTCAAATCAAAAACACATTAGTCTTACTTATCTCCAAGGTCGAAAAGGCGATAGAGAAAAGGAAATGAGTTTTTACCTGGAGAGTGAGGGCGCTTGTGTGTTTGGTAACTAGGAAATTCAACAAATTGGCTGAATAAGCCATTACAGAGTTAATAAGAAGAAGTATCCACATATACTGATGTTGTTTTGCAAGCGTCACAGTCACACTCATCACATCTGGTTCCATAACTAGCGTGACAGGAAGAAGAGCTATGACAGCTATTGGAGACATATATAACATCAAATTCATCGAGTTCAATTTCTCCCTGCACAATTCAAAAATAAGTATAAAGATGGTGTCTGTGGACTTGAAACAATCTTTTGTCGGTAAACACAATTTGATTCTAGGAGCTAATCTCTTAACCTGATAATAAAGTAATGTGTAGCAACATTCTACCTAACTAACCATTTATGAAATATCTAAATTAGGTAAAAAAGTTTCATGATTTGACTTGCAATTCCATAAGCTAAATTAAGTTCATTTTACCCTTCTGAAGAAAGTAAGATTCCTTGAAGAACAGATTTAAAGGCTCTTGCAGCAGTAGCACTAATGCACATAATGAACCCAAACCAGTGAAATCCTGGCTCACCCTGCATCATCAAATGGTACTTAGTTCAAAATTATACACACACAACAAAAGATAACACCGAGATCCTCTCTTAGCAATGATACAAATCCAACAACAATATGATATAACCACTTTACAAGCTTATAAAGATTTCACCTTCCAGGAGAACTAATGAAGGTTAGATCCCAAAATGATGATCTACCAAATTCTACACCTGATGATTAAACCATAAAAGAGACTAAAGCTTTTTAGATGACATAACACTGAAAATTCACCCTGATTTCAAAGTTTAGGCCTGTGTCCAAGTTTAAAAGTAACATCTAACTACAGATCAGTCATCTGATTCCAACTTGGGATCAAAAGATTACCAAAATTTCAAATCTAGGAAAGTCCAGAAACTCAAAACTGATATAAAACATCAGCATTGTTGAGAGAATCTATATAAATAGCTTACCCCACTAGCAATGACGACACCAGCAACAACAGGGACAAGAGCACCATAAGTAACCCAAGCTTCTCGCTTAAGGGTCATAAGATAAGCAAAGAGAGCAGTGAAAAACGGCGTCGTGGCACCAACAGCTTGATTGAAAGAGACTGGAAGGTAACGAAGGGAAATGTTACCACCAACAACAGAAGCACAAAAGACGATGCTAAGAGTAGCAACCTTAAGGAACTGAGATCGAGATTTGAGATGTTGGAGAGGGACAAGCTTGAGGAAGACAATAGAGATGTAGCTTAAGATTGCACAAGCAGACATATGACACATTGTGAGGAAAATTGGGAATTTGAATCCATAATTGGACAGGAGGAACTTGTTGAGGAGAAGAACACCGATGTTTGAAGAATACCAGGAGATGATTAGGGTTGATATGAACAAAGTTTGCTTCTTTGAAGATGACGACATTGTAGGATTTCTGATCTGGTTTTGTTATTCTCTTCTGGTTCTTCTTCTTCCTCGACCAGATCGAGATTTGATTGAGAGAAAGGAGAAAGAGAGAAGGGAGAGAGAAAACGAGAAATATCAGGTCCTCACTCTCTGAAACATAGAACGGCAAGGACAAAAGCCTAGATTTTTATTTTTGAAAATCAAACCTTTTTTTTCATCTTATTAAATGTGACTGATTTATTTCTATAACGTACTTATATGTTTAACTATTAATTAATTTAAATTTATGATTATGGACCGATTGGCAATTGATTTTGTTATTTCTTTACAGTAATTTTTTTTGTGAAACATCGAAACTGAATCAATCATAGGGCTTGATTGGTAGTGCGAAGCATAATGTTGTTTTAAGAGCTAATCATATTTGATCTTTTAAATTTTTTGCAGTATAATTGGTTTTTTAAAGAACATTATACTCCTCATTATGCAATACCAATTAAAAACAAACTAGAATATAATTGATTTAATTTCAATTTCTTGCAAAGATTTTTATTTATATTTCTTTTTTTATCAATAATTGGATCTATAATATTCAATCAATAACACAATTTCATTTCCCAAAATTTCAATAAGTTAAACATAGAACAACTCAAATTTGTAAATGATATTCAACCATTTGATTTTTTGGCACATCAATTTTTTATTATTAAACAATAATCATCTCTTTTTTAACGAAATAAGATCACTTTTCTTTTTTTTGTTGGAAAAAAAGAAAAAATTCCCCCATATTACTAAAATAAAAAAAACTAAGACCGAGTTCAGTCCCTTTAGTGTCATTGTCTAGAATCGAAAAAACAACATCTGGAACAACCAAAAGAGAATGAAAACCTAACTCCAAAAAAATAGCATAGTTAATTACGCCACATCAAAACGATTCACTTCCCCATACACATGTAAAATACGGAATACCCAGTCCTTTATGAGAAAGTCATAGCCCAATCGTATTAGAAACGACAACGGGTGACTATCTTCCGTCCCTGTCTTAAGAAAATCTACCACCAGTACAGAATCAATCTCCAGCTCCTTTTTCCCCAGCAATGAGAAGACCATAGTAAACCCCCTATAATTCTGCCAAAAGAACTTAACAAACACCAATATTCAAAGAGAAACCACCACACCAAGTACCCTCCGAATCTCTCAAGACACCGCCCACAGTAACTAGGTCCGGGTTCCTTCAAGATGTTGAGTTTCAACCACGACGTAGGGGGAGGAGACCACCCTATATGCTGATCTACTCGCCGTGTGGTGCTAGATGTATCCACCGTGAACTGATGGGCTTCAAAAACCTCTCGACCAAGATTGTTAACAAATTGGACCCGGTCATGAGATGCTCCCATGGCTCCGAAAACATAGCCATATTTTGTGGTATTAATTTGTTGATTGTTTTGTTTTATTTTAATTATTTCCGTCATATAATCAGATTAATAAGAGTTGAGCTTTTCTCACTTTAATGTTAGTTTGGTCAATAAGATATAAGAAATAGACCAAAGCCTATTTTCTACCGTCTTTTTCGATCTTCTTGTAGACACAAATTAGATTCCAAATTAGGTGGCCAAAGGAGTAGTCATTGAAAATTCGACATTTAATTTGAAAATTTGTTGAAAGGATTCATTTTAGTATCCGAAAACCCTTATAAATTCTTCTAATGTCGGTTATAATCACTTGACCAATGGCATTATTGTAAATAGTATGAAATCAGAGACAAAAAATGTCAAAACACAACAAGTCAAGGTCAACTACTTTCGTCGGATCTCTCTTAAAAGAAACAAACTTTGCGTTATCTCATTATTTTGGATCTCTTCAAAAGTTTTTCCTTTTTCTGTCTTTCAAGTTCAAATCTTTTCAGCGATGTCAAATTACCCTCCGACGAGCGAAGGTTACGGCGGTGGAAATCAACCTCCACAATCTCAGTCACGTTATCCCGCCGCTAACAACCCACCTTCTGGATCATCATTAACCTCTGCTCCTTACGCTGTTCCTTACGGCGCACCAAAACCTCAATCCTCCTCTGCTCCTCCGTACGGATCTTCCAATCCCCAATCATCTGGTCCACCTCCTCCTTCAGCTCCTTACGCGACTCCTTCAGCTCCATACGCAGCTCCATACGCTTCTCCTGCAGGAGACTACAACAAACCGCCAAAAGAGAAGCCTTATGGAGGTTATGGAGCTTCACCACCCTATGGGGCTTCAAATTACGGTGGTTACGGTGCTGCACCTCACCAACCACCGTCTAGCCATGGAGGGTATGGAGCTACTCCACCACCTGGGAGTTATGGTGCTCCAATTCCTCCTGTGTCATCTGGACATGGTGGCTATGGAGGATATCCATCCCAAGCTCCTTATGGAAGTCCTTTTGCTTCTCTGATTCCATCAGGTTTTGATCCAGGAACGGATCCAAACATAGTGGCTTGTTTCCAAGCTGCGGATCAGGATGGTAGTGGCTTCATTGATGATAGAGAGCTTCAAGGAGCTCTCTCTACTTATCAGCAGAAATTCAGCTTGAGAACTGTTCATCTTCTTATGTATATATACACCAACAGTAATGTCATGAAAATTGGTCAGTTTTTCTTTTATATTAACCCAAATTTGGCCTTAGATTGGATATAGATTGTTGCTTTCTGTTGACAAGATTTGAACGTTTCTATTTTTAGACTTGTGTGAATTACGTGCAAAAGAGTACTCACTCACTATCTTTCTCTGTTTCTGTCTCGAAATTATATTGTTTGGTCAAGTGGTTTGATTATTATAGTTCTAGTTGAGTTCATAAACAATAAATAATTCTAGCTAGTAAGATTAGTTTTAAATTCTTGTCCTGTTTTAACATATAAAATCTCCATGTTGCAGGACCTAAGGAGTTTACTGCACTTTTCTACAGTCTTCAGAACTGGAGGGTAAGCGTAATATTTATCAATGGTGTCAGTACATAACAAGATTGGTTTGTTAATGGTTTGGTGTTGCTTTTGGGACTTTGTTCAGTCTGTTTTTGAGAGGTCTGATAGAGATAGAAGTGGTAGAATAGATGTAAATGAGCTGAGAGATGCACTTTTGAGCCTTGGATTTTCTGTTTCTCCTCCAATCTTGGATCTGTTGGTTTCCAAATATGACAGAAGTGGAGGCAAGAACAGGGCAATCGAATATGACAATTTCATTGAGTACGTTATTCTTCCTATGCTCTCTTTTCTTCTTCTTGCTCCTGATTGTTACTAATTAACTTTATCTGCTTTGCCTTGATGCGTGCAGGTGCTGTCTCACTGTTAAGGTATGTGATCATTTACTCTTATGCAGCTATATCATACAACTCCTAGATTAGTGCTTACATCAATGAGGTTTTAGGGGTCATGAGCAGCAATTTTGTTTGCCTTCACTTGCAACTAGTCATAGCCAATTCTTGGTACAATGTGGTTTGGTAGTAACCTAATTTGTAAGATGCTAAGTTGGTTTTGTGAGGCTTTGGGGGACATAAACAGCAAATGAACTTGCCATTGCTTGCATCTAGTTATAATCAATTCTTGTTTACAATGTGGTTTTGGTTAGTAATCTGATTTGTAAGATGGTGAAAACTGCAGGGACTGACAGAGAAGTTCAAGGAGAAGGACACTAAGTACTCAGGCTCAGCTACATTCACTTATGAAACCTTCATGCTCACCGTCCTTCCCTTCCTCATTGCATAAGTTTAAACGGTACACTCTTTGCGAAAACTCATTGTCTTCTTCTCTCATTTTGTGAATTCTGTTGTGAAGAAACTATAACAAGCTTTTCCTAGTTGAGTTTAAATTCCAACAATTGTGAAGTGTATAGATCTTGTGGTATTAAAAGAATCAAACAACTCATATTATGGTTGCAATATTACATCTTATAAGTACATTTTTACATCTTCAAAATAGATTTTTGGAAAATTGTTTGTCTGGAAATTAGAGCTCAGCTTTCTTTGGTTGATTGGACTGTTCATTGAAATAAACCAAACGTCCATGCAGTGGTTGAGCTGGTCGTGCGTTAGCTTCATAACCCTAAATTATCAACAAAAACATGTTTCGTTATCAAACATAAATGAAAACTAAGTTTATGGTTTATGTAAGAGTTTATATATGGTTCTTACTCCGCGACGAGCATCTGTTAAATCTTCAATTTGCTGACGTGAAACTGTTCCGATCTGCATTGTTGAATAACGCAATCACAAGATTTAATATAAGATTATGGATTCTTGATGTCTATGAACAAATTGTTTAAATATCGGTAGAGGTGTTACATCGGCGACAACAATCCACATGACATCTTCGGTACAAGGAGGAGTGGTAAGTGATCCTCTATATTCATAAAAGTTTGTAAGATCTCCTTCGAATTCTCTTGGATGTATCTGTCCTAAGCTGGTCTGTCCTTGATTTATGTCTGCGATCTTATGGATCTTGTCCTCTATCTATAGAAATTGTAAAGAAAACAAATTAATCAACCAATAGGCAAATGGAATTTTGAATTATGGTACTCCAACTTAAAACTAGTTTTAATATTTTTAATAGACCCCTCTAAACGTGGGTGAGTGTTACTCAAAACTCATTATCTCGAGGCACCACAATTAGATGTGTTAGTAGCTATTGAATATGCTAGAATTAGACGTGTTAACATTTATTGGGTCAACATCGTATCTTGGTGGGTGTTAGTCCAAATCCACAATCTAAGGCACCACAACTAGATGTGTTAGTATCTATTAGGTATGCCATAACTAGACATGTTAGCATTTGCATATTACAACTCGACGTCTAACTTTTAAGTCAACATAGCTCTGATACCATATTAAAAATTTTGAACTTTCAACTTAAACCAATTAGCAAATTAGTGGAGGAACTTATATCTATATGTTATAGTAAAATTGTCTTCGAGTATTGTTGTGGTAAAACTCACCTTTGAAATGAAAGCATTTGGTTCACCTTCATTGAACAGAACTCCAACAACTGCTAAACTTCCTGTTGCACTTTGGTGTACCATATGAAACTCCATGGAAAATCTTAAAACAAATTAGGCTTCATATATAAGCTAAGCTATATATATATTAGAAATGAATCAAATTGATGTTAATTAACCTCGTTCCATTGATGAGATGCTCAGAAGGTGCGTGCCAATGGCCTTGAACCAACTTATAGTCGGTTCCATTAATCACAATCTTCCCTGCATCCCCTTGCCATTTAACCTAATCATGCACAACATATTGATTTTAATACTTCTTCCGTTTCACTATATTTTGATCTTTTAGGTTTTTTCACACAAATTAAAAAATCATTAAATTTTGTATTTTATCTAAATAAAACATGTTTTATCACAAATTCTAAAATAATCTAACCAATTACAAATCAATATGCAGAATTCAAAGGGTCAAAACAACTAAAAAGACAATAAATTTTACATAGAAATCCTAAAACATCAACTAATATAAAACAAATAAAAAATTTTAAAACATCAAGTAACGTGAAACAGATGGAGTATTAGGGTTTTTGCTTAGTTTCATTCAAATGTAATATTAAAGTTTCCATCTTAGTTGATTAACGTAACATCTTGAAATCCCAACAGACGCGTTATCATACATATTCTATTGAACATAACTTTGGACTCTGATACTATGATAAACTATAGGTTTCTAACTCAAAATCAATTGGTAATGAGTGGATTAACACCTAAATTTTAGAATGATTTCAATTTCCGATGTGTATATCAATCACTTTCTGACAACTTACCTTCATGTCGAATCCACGGTTCCAAAGAAAAGCCTCTGCTGGTTTGTAAAAAGTACGAAGAAGCTGTGTGGCATTGTGAACAATGCGAGATACATTTGGAGAAAGATCGACTGGTGACTGTCTCTTCCCTTCCCCACAAATTTTCCATTCAGGCTTAGTACTACTCCATTTTGAAGGATCTGCTGTTGCACCACTTTTGTAGTGAAATTCAGCCTCTGCATCAGCTGCAAATTATTAGGACAACATTAGTTGATATACTTCATACAGAGACTTAATTAACTATATTCTTATCAAATCATAGCACAACTACTACATCATATGATGAACTTGTTAAAAGTTCTACGTTTGGTCTTATCAATTCGTAGGAATCACAAAGGTAATAATCAAGTATGTTGAAGAGAAAAATAATTGAGAATTTACAGGCTAGAGATGGAGACAAAAGAGCTAGAAACGTTATGTAAAAGATAAATGTATTCATTTTCTTCTTTTTTCCTCCTCTTAAAAAATGTATTCTTCCTTTTTCTTTTCAAAATATCATTTATATAGAAGATTTAATTTAGGAAAATTTGGGAGGCTGTTCGAAATAGGCTAAATTCAGATAGAACTCATTTTCTTGTTTTAGTATGTGATGGTCTATTAAAGAAAGATTTTGTGGTTCAATAGGATTTGAACTTTATTCCCTCTATGAAGAGGTCTAATTTAAGTCAAATTTTGCACTCCATTTTTCTACCATCTCAAGAGAAAATAAGAGATCAATTCTTCTCCAGAAAAAAATTTAATAATAATGCTTAAAATTTTGTGAGACACTAGTTTTATGGACAATCATTAAATATATGTTACCTTTTTCTGTCAATGAATTTGTGTTAATTTAGGATAATTATATTTTCACAAGCACAAGTATTTCTTAGATTTATGTTATTTTTATCTTCGTAGTAAAAGTCAAAAGTAGATGTTACAACATACAAAACACCCTTACTAAGGAGAAATATGTTGTGTATCATATTTGTTGTCGTCTTTATCTGAGTTCGATTTTAGATAATTACATTTATTTTACTTAATATTGTTAGAGATTTTAGAAGTTTGACTATGTTGCGGAAACAATGATGCAAATCTTAAAAGAAAAAACTAAAGCAATTAAAGAAAGAG
>OVAX01003900.1:0-16432 GCA_900406405.1 Lepidium africanum | reverse complement strand
GTGTTTGCACATTTGATTACTCGCAGCAGCAGAACTTCAACATGCATGCAGTTTTATTGTGGACAATCAGTGACTTCCCAGCGTATAGAATGTTATCTGGATATTAGACACATGGAAGGTTATCTTGTCTATATTGTATGGGGTGGTCAGATGCATTTCAACTAAAGCATGGTAAGAAATATTGTTGGTTCGATTGTCATCGTCGGTTTCTCTCCATGCATCATCTATACCGAAGAAACAAGAAATTGTTCAAGAAGAACAAGGTTGTGCANCTATACCGAAGAAACAAGAAATTGTTCAAGAAGAACAAGGTTGTGCATATTCCTCCCCCGTCACACATGTCAGGTAGTGATGTGTTGGAGCAGATTGATCATTATGGAGCAGAGGATACATGTAAATGTGGGGGCAATTGGCACACTCCAGCAAACATGCATGACGAATATGGTGATTCTCACAATTGGCACAAAAAGAGTATCTTTTGGGAACTCCCATATTGGAAAGATCTCTTACTACGACACAATCTGGATCCGATGCACATCGTTAAAATTTTTTTCGATAACACTATAAACACAATTTTAAATGTGCAGGGAAAGAGTAAAGACAATTTGAAGGCAAGGTTGGACTTAACTGAAATATGTGCAAGGCCCGAATTGCATATTACAAGTGATGGCAAACAACCAATTCCAATATTTTGGTTGTCCCGAGAAGCTAAACAGGCATTGTTCAATTGGATTTCTTCGGATGTAAAGTTTCCCGATGGTTACGTGTCCAAGTTCTCCATATGTATAGAGCAAGGGAAAAAAATATCTGGTATGAAGAGTCACGATTGCCATGTATTCATACAGCGACTACTTCCTTTTGCATTTCTTGAGCTTTTACCGACAACTGTGCACGAATCAATTACCGGTAAATTTTTATATAGTATATATTTAATGCATAATGTTATGTAGAATAATAGTCTCAGTATAAAGTAAATATCGACTTCGTAGGTATCAGAGCATTTTTTAGGGATCTATGCACACGAACACTAACAGTGGATGACATTGCTCAATTAGAGACAAATATCCCAGTGTTGCTATGTAACTTGGAAAAACATTTCCTCCAGCATTTTTTGACGTGATGGAACATCTTCCAATCCACTTGCCACATGAAGCAGCTCTTGGTGGTCCCGTTCAATTTCGATGGATGTACCCGTTTGAGCGATTCATGGGACATCTAAAAAGAAAGGTAAAAAATCAAGCAAAAGTGGAAGGATCGATCGTTGCGGGAAGTCTGATAGAGGAAACTTCTCATTTCACATCATATTACTTTAGTCCAACCATCAAAACCAAAAGAACCCAAGTAGGGCGATATGTCGATGGAAGGGTTACACTATCTTATGCCATTCCAGTTCCAGATATCTTTTGTTAAGTCGGAAGACTTGGTGGAAAATTAAAGGAAGAGTACTGGGAGAACCACACATTTTGTCATGCTGCTCACAATTATATATTGCGGAACTGTGAAGATGTTGTGCCATTTGAGAGGTATAAACTTATATATTCTTATTGGTAATTCATTTATATATATATATATATATATATTCTTACTGATTGGTATCAATTTTTATTACTTAATTTGCAGTGAATTTGATAGACAAATACGAGAAGCATTCTCTAATTTGCTAGAAACAGAATATGATCGTTACAAAGAACATGATTTTGCTGGATGGTTAAAATATTATGTACATATGGTTATATACTAATTGTGTATATTTTTGAAATCAATATATTAACTATGTAATTATTTATCTATATTTTGTAGGTCAAGAATGGATGTGCAGGTAAACCTTGCCATTATGGTTGGATGAGATTGTCGAAGACCCAGTTGCAAGTATCTTCACGGCTCCAATGTATTTCACTCGTGGATATACTTTTCATACGTTCGACCATGGTGCCAATAAAGCAACCGCAAATTGTGGATTCCACTGCCTGGTGAAACCGACTTCTACGGCATTTTGAACATAATTATAGAAGTCACATATCCTGGAATTCTTGGATTAAGATACATTTTATTCCAATGCCATTGGTACAATACAACGATCGGTCGAGGAGTGCGTACAAATCACTTAGGGGTGACAGATGTAAATGCAAGCCAAACATATTCGAAGTTTGATCCATTTATTCTTGCATGTCAAGCAGAACAGGTGTGTTTCATTCCTTATCCTCGTGTAAAGCAAAGGCGTCAGACATGGCTATCTGTTATAAAAGTCAATCCAAGAGGTCGTATAGTGGGAGAGGCCAATGATGTGGCTATGCAACAAGATAGGTCACCCGAAGTCATTATAGCTGTCGAATCCATAGACAATATCATCCATGCACAATAAGAAGTATAAGACATTGTTCTTAATGATTTGAGGGAAGAAAATTCAAACTCTAAAGAATTCGAAGATCCGACGAAGAAGAAGACAATGACGAAGAAGAATGAAGTGATTAAGTTGTTATTTTTGTTTAATTGTTGGTAAACATTTTTAGTACTTATTTAATGAAGTTGCTAAACATTTTAATATATATTGGCATTTCAGTATTCATACCCGACTCATTTTGAATACACAAACTCATTCCAAATGGATCAAACTCATTTCAGTATTAGAACATCAAATCCACTCGATTCAACCCCGACCATATTCTGTAAGTTGGTTGTTCCCCGGGGATTCTTGGATTCGCATAAAGCAACGGATTTGCGACGATTTGGTTAATCCGTCACAAGGCCCTTGCAAATTTGCGATGGATTTGCAACGGATTGACCAAATCCGTCGCAAATCCGTTGCATTTCGTAAAAACCGCAACCGTGAATCCCGAACTTACCCCAAACAAAAACCGTTCATTGTACGAATGTGATTACTGAATGCTTAGACAATGATTTGTACTTTGTAACAATCTGATTCGTAACATTAAACAAAATTGAATCAATCACGAACTTATTCTCTAATTCTTTTGTTCTGAAATGTATTTAAAACCGTATACTGTACGAATGAGATTACGGAATGCTCGGACAATGTTTTGTACTTGTATAATCAGTCCGATTTAGAACATCAAATCCACTCGATTGAACCCCGACCATATTCTGTAAGTCGGTTGTTCCCTGGGGATTCTCAGATTCGCAAAAAAGCAACAGATTTTCGACGGAATGACCAAATCCATCGTAAGGCCCTCGCAAATTTGCGACGGATTGACCAAATCTGTCGCAAGTCCCTCGCAAATTTGCAACGGATTTGCAACAGATTGACCAAATCCGTCGCAAATCCTTCGCATTTCGTAAAACCGAGTTTTGCGACAATTTTGCGACGGATTTGGTCAATCTGTTGCAAGTTCGTCGTAAATTTGCGAGGGCCTTGCGACAAATCTCATAAAACCCTAATTCCGTCGCAAGGCCGTCGCACACCTCGATTTATATAAAAACGCAGAGCCACTTCTTCTTCTTCATTTTCTCCTTCTTCTTTCTAATTCTACTTCCGCCGCCGCCAAGTCCTTCCGTTTTTGCCGCCGCCGAGACAAGTATTCTCCTCCTTTTCCATTCTTTTGGTTATCTTTTGTGAATCTTTGTTTACTCATCTTCTTCCTTGTCTTTTTTGGCCACAACCTGCCCTAGATCTTCCGAGGGCCACCGCCGGTCACTCCTTCTCCGCCGCAATCGCCGAGTTAGGTGCTATTTTGCTTTTTTTTTTATATTGTAGATCTAGGACGAAATAGGTTGAATTTGGATGCTAGATTTTATATTTAGGCTTGAATTTGTTGGATCTTTAGTTTTAGATTGAAGATTTTGGATTTTAGAATTTTTTGGATATTTTTAAAACGTTTTAGTAATTATAAAATGTTTTTGAAAAAAAATTTGTAATTTTAAAACCAATTTTAAGAACGTTTTTGTAATTTTAAAACGTTTTTTAATTTTAAACTTTCCTAAAAACGTTTTTTAATTTTATACCCAATATTAAAATATTTTTAGCAACATTTTTGTAATTTTCAAATATTTTGTTACTTTAAAACATTTTAAAAATCGTTTTTGCATGCTAAAAAAAACTATTTTGAAAATTTGTATTTGTGAAAATATTTAGAAAAGCTTTTAATATAATTTTGAAAACAATCTTTAAGACATTGTGTGTAATTTTAGAAAAAACTATTAAAAACATTTTAGATGATTAAATTTTGTTTATGAAATTAATATAATTTTTCTAGAACTATTAATTTATAATTTGATCAAAATATAATCTCAGATGTCGCGATGTTCTCCTAATGATTACTCCTGGTATCTTTCTGATATCGGTGAGTCTCATCCTCCGACTTCACCTGGATCACGATCTGTTCCTCCGGCTCCCGGATGTAGTTTTAGCCAACTGCAGACTAATTCTCCGATAGGAGAGACCGGTGAGGGACCTCCTGGTGTTCCTCAGTCTGAGCGAGGAATTTGTGGACAAGAAAGTGGAGCGGCTCTACAACGATGTTACTGAAATGTTGACGCAGCTGACTCAGTCTTGCGATGATGAGAGTTCTGCATCTGCTGGACTATCTACCGCACAGAGGAACCAAGTTTACGCAGAGGTAAGACTGTTTTAAATTCATTTATTTTTTAAAACTTAATTACTATACTAACGTTAAACTATATTTCTTTGTTTAGCTCGCTCCCCGTAAAAAGGGGAGAATGTTCGGCACCAGATTACTCGGGTCAAAGATATCTCAATGCTTATCGTCTGAAGGGTTCTCTCAGTCATCTAGATCTTCTGATCATGAGCTAAGAGAAATAGTAGATCGTCAGGCTCAGGTTATTGATCGGACAACCGACGAGCTACAAAAAGCGAAGAAGAAGATATCAAAATATGACAAGTTGTGGTCTATCTTGGCGAAGAAAGACCCTGAGTTAGTTGTTGCGTTTGCGGAGTTGACCGATGAAGATACGAAATCCGATTCAGAAAATGCGGACCAATCTAATGAATTGTAGTTTTTTTTTTGTAAAATACTTTTTAAATATTAATTTGAATTTTTTATTAAATAATTTTTTAATTAATTTTTTTTAAAAATTTTTTAAAAATTAATTATAAAATCCGTCACAAATCCGTAGCAGGGACATCCGTCACTAATTCGTCGCAAAAAAGACATCGCAAATCCATCGCAAACCTGTCGCAAAAACTGTTGTCGCAAATCCCTCGCAAATGTAGATGTTGCAAATCCGTCGCAATTCTGTCGCAGACAAATTTGTCGCAAAACTGTTTCAAAAAGCTGCGACAGATTTGCAATAACAGTTTTGCGAAGGATTTACGACATTCTTTTCCATCGCAAGTTTTGCGATGGCCCTGCAACGTTTTTCCCTTTACGACACACGTTTTGCGACGTTTTTTGTGCCGTCGCAAGGCTGTCGCAATTGGCAATTTACGACGGTCTTGCAATGGATTTGTCCCTCACAAATAGTGTGTTTTCCTGTGGTGTTTGCTCCAGATAACTCCTAGAGAACATAACACCATTCCTACACCTATGACCTATACATTGAACATCACAAGCAGGAATATTTACAAGTTCTTTCAAACCTCCAGCAGCCCCCATGAGCTTGGCTGCAACAGCAATCCCAACAATGACAGAGAAACATGGTGCAATGGATCCCATTTTACTTTCAGCAAAGTTGAACGACTTTCTTCTGAGTCGTTATTTTTGAATCTATACACAATATGCACAAGATCAACAATATACTCACGAGCGACTCAATCGCTATTTACGTCACTTACAAAAATGACTCTAAAAGTGGTGACGCAAATAGTTAGTGTCAATTAAAACAACTGATGCAACTATTTTCATCGTTTACAAATAAATGATATTACTTTGTATCACATATAAAAATGATACTAAAATTTGTATCAATTATTATAAATGATGAAAATAATTGAGTCAATTACTAAAAATGATGTTAATATTTACATCATTTACGGTAATTGATGTTAACTTTATGTCACTTATAAAAAATGAAGTAACAATTTGTATCAGTTATTATAAATGATGATAATATTTATATTATTTACTGTAATTGATGTTAATTTTATGTCACTTTTAATAAATGAAGTAAATTTTGTATCACTTATCATAAATGATGATAATATATACATCGTTTATAATAATAGATGTAAATATTTGTATCGGTTATTATAAATGATGCTAACACTAGTTTCATTTAAAATAATTGATGTTAAATATTTCTATCAATATTGTTTAAATGATACAAAAATTATATTTAAATTATATTATGTATAATATCCGATATTTTCAGTTTTTGGTATAAAGTATATTATATTTAAAATAATAGATTTAGTTATAACAAACTTTATCAATAATATATAAGTAGCAAACTTATATATATATATATATTGATTTAAGCTAAAAAGAGGATACAAATTTTAGAAGAAAAAGTTGCTTTGATTCAAATTATAAAAAAAAACAAATGTTATGAATAAGAAAAAATTTAACTAAACTAATAATCTAAAACTAAAAAACATCATAAAAAGTTGTATCTTATACAAATATAAAATAGAAATGAATCAATTAAATAACTCCATTAATCTCTATGCTTCATTAAAATCATCTTCTTCATCCTGAAAAAATAATATATATAACAAAAAAATCGAGTATCATTTATTTATGAAAAATAATTGTTTTATTAAACTTAAAAACTAATAATAATATTTACATGAGAATTTAAAAAGTCGAGTAAAATTATTAATTTAGCGGCATAATATATTTAAATTTGATCATAATATATTAGTGTCATATAATAAACAAATAAATAAATAAAAATTAAAGTATTAAATGATTGTCAGTTTTTGGTTGAAGGAATTGGTGATTCTCTAATCTTTTTACCCTTGTTTTTGTTTGAAGAGCTTCATCATTCTCAATTCTTGTTGTAGAAAAGGATTTGAGTAAATACATTAGAAATTATTGAAATAAATGAAAAAAAATAAAATTGATAAACTATATGGATTACTATTAAAAGATAAAAATTGAAAGAAACAAAAGAATGAAAAAAAGCAAACATAGCACAACTTTTGACAAAGCTAAAGTCAATAGAACAACCTTTTTAATTAGCAAAATCGATAAACCAGAGTTGATGGATCAAAAAATTTCAACTTAATTATAACTTAATAAAATTTGATCCTGGATTTATAAAAGAGAACCATTATGATCGATATAGAATGGGAATCCAAACAAAACAAAAATCCATTTGATCTAATTATTGAACATAAACTATATATCAATGCATGGTTACTTTAATATAAAAAAAATCAAGAGTTCACCAATGTATAAGTTTTATAATTCGTTTATCAATTTCCATATTAACATGAATTCATACATCTAAATTAATACAATGAATTGTATATACCTTAATTGACAAAAACTAAGAAATCAAAGTTTAGAGAAGGCTAAAGTTTTGTGCAGAACCTGAGGTAATTTAATATGATTTCATCGACTAAGATGTCATATATATAGGATAAGAGCAAAATATAATGGAAATCTACAAAATATATTGTAACAAGACTAATGTTTATCTAAAATATTATAAACATTATTACTTTTTAATTTAAAAGAGATAACAATCAATTGAAATTAAACAATAGGTTAGGTTGAATTAATATTCTTAACAATTAGAAAAATATCCTAGGGAAATTTATCTCGTTTTATAATAATCTGGAAACTCTATTCTTTTCTTTAAATACAAAAAAAATTAACCAATCTTTGACAAAAAAAAAAAACCAATCACAATAAGAAAAGAAAATCATAGCTAAATTGTTTGACTAAAAACAAAGAAGAAATAGTAATGTATTTTACTATTAACAAACGTAAATTATTTTGGATTTTAACGCAATTTTAACTTTTTTAAAATAGTGTGTATTTTGTATTTTAGCAAATGTAATGTATTTTGGATTTGGAATTGTAGAAATAGTGTGTGCTATTGACTTTTGATTTCTTGGGTGTATCGAGTTTATGTTAACCAATGGAAACAGAAGTCCAAAACGTAGATCACCATGATTTTTGGATGATGTCAACTCCAAATTGTCAACGACTCGTTCTGAAGAGTCTCCAATGGAAGCATCCGATTCTGTAACAGCAAAATCTGCCAACGGGGTCTTGTTACAACTCGTGTCTATCTCAGGTTTTGAGTTCTTGCATATAGTTGTCTCTGCGTATTGAAGTGAAGCCCTAGATTGCAGTGTTACATTTACACATGGTTCCAAGGGAGTAAGATTCACCTGCTTTGCTTGATGTATTTCAATATCGGTTGCTAGTGCATCATTAAGGGCAGNAAAAATACCACCAACCAATCAAAATCCGCCACGTCATTAGAAACCTATCACCAAAGTTTCTTATTTAAGAAACTCTCTATCTCTTTCTCCTTCACTTTTTATTAGTTTATTAATATTTTAATTTAAGAAACTCTTAAAAGACCACCAATAATGGTGGTCTAACAGATTGTAAAATCTTCCACACTTCACTCAGGCTTTGCGAAGATCATGACAACAGTGGCGAAACTTCAATAAGCAACGGAAGAACGTAACATTTTCCAGCTTAATCCCTAGAACTACGGCTACGTTCCGGAGAAAGAAAACATACCGGTGACGGAGGTGGAGATGCATCAATCGTAATCATTTGTTTAATGCTTCAGCTGCTTCATTTGATTATTTCTGTCTCCTTACATAAGCCTTGAGACCTATCAGTTGCTACCCACAAAAAGAGTATGGAGTTGTGCATAAATTTGTGATAGATGAAGTAGTTTTTTTTTAGAGTTAATTGCTAATATGGTTCATATTATATACTTAATTACTAATATGGTGCATATTATGTTTGAAGATTGGAAAAAAATTTGAAAAGTCATAAACAACAATTGAATTTCATTTTATTACAGGAATGCCATTGAAAAAAAAAAGTAAAAATTAAAACAGAAAAAAGGGTTTTTACCTAAACCCTAAACTTTTTTAACAGTTTTCTTCTTTCTCCTTCCGCTGTTTGCTCTTCCTTTCTCTTCTCCCTCTACCGTTTCTCTTCCTCTCTCTCTCGGCCAATTTCTCCATCAACGTCGCCACCTCACTTTCTTCTTCTTCTTCTTGGTCCGTTTCTCGGCTTGTATCATCGAAACAGGTTAGTTTCTGGTTCGAATCTGGGATTTCGAACTCGGGTTTTCGAATCTCGAATCTGGGTAACTCGGATTGTTAGTATATTTAGTGTATTTTGGTTGAAATCTTAGAATGTAGTTGTAATCTCAGATTTTAGGAAGTATTTTTCAAACTTTTTTGTTGTAATCTTAGAATCTTTGTTCATTACTTTGTGATAGACGTTGTAAGGATTAGTATACTTTGAACAGAATTTTGTATATTTGACACGATTTGTACTTTGAACAGACGGTGTAGTAGAATTTGCAAGTAGTGTGGTAGACGCTGTACGAATTAGTAGAATTTGGACTGCGTAAGTTAAGGTGTAGTAGACTTTATATGTAGTATATTAGACTATGTTGGTAGACTTGATTTGTTTAGTGGGTGGTAGTCTCCGGGTTGAATGAATAACAGAGTAGTAGACTTTATGGGATTTGTGGTAGACTTTACGCTTGTTTGATAGACTCTATGTGACGTGTGGTAGACCTTATTCTTGATTGGTATATTTGTTCATGATTTGGACTGCTTAATTTTAGGTGTAGTAGACTTTGCAAGTAGTGTGGTAGACGCTGTACGAATTAGTAGAATTTGGACTGCATAAGTTAAGGTGTAGTAGACTTTATATGTAGCATAGTAGACCATGTTGATTTGTTTCTGTCTCATTTTGTTTGAACTTAAAAGGTATGGCGGTGGAAAAAGAGTACCCTAAGAGGTTTTATCGAGATGATATAGTGGGATTGATAAAGAAGAACGTTAACCATCATAGCCATCTTAGTGAGCTTGTGCATATGATGAGAGGTATTTAGGAAGATGCTTACATTGACATCGAACAAAATTCATCTGTAGGAGTGTTGCTTAAGCTTGCAGCTGCAGATTACAAATGGACTGGGCGTACTCGAGGATGATTCCACAGATGATAAGGGATTTTGCACCAAAGGAAATGAGGAAAGGTAGGGTCAAGTCATAACTGCAGAACACACAGGGAGGTGATTGTGGAATTTGGACACTCAAGTTTATTGAGTGCTTAGCCCTGGGCTGCAATTTCGACGGACTAGAAGATAATTACTCCCCGTTCATCCGCATGAAGAACGTTGTTGAGATTATGAGTGAGATCTGCGCAGCAGACACAATTTCTTACACTGATCCAGGGCCTCGTAGGGGAATATGTGATAAGGCAATTTTGGTCTCAGCGACACAAGACCTTATGCTTGAGTGGTAGACTTCGGGAAATTTTAATTACATACGTTTGGTAGACTTTGTAGGTCATTTTTTGGCAACTCATTTTTTGTGCTCGCATTCATGTTTGCGAGTTTTATACTTACAAAGGACCAATATTTTTTGTACGGTGATGGTCATTTGTAAGTATATTAGGGTGGTGTAACTTTATGACCAACATTTATAACCCCCAACATTTTTAATCAAACTATATAACCAACATTGACAGCATCTACCATAGCAGTAATTAAGTCTACTTAAAAAAGTGTTAAGTCTACTACATTATGACTGATGTCTACTACATTGTGACCAAAAAGTCTACCAAGCAAGCATAAAGTCTACTACATTATCACTGATGTCTACTACATTGTGACCAAAAAGTCTACCAAGTCAGCATAAAGTCTACTACATTAAATTCTGTTAAAGTAAAAGTAAAGTCTACTAACAAATCATAAAGTCTACTACACTTCGACTGATGTCTACCATGGGAAAAAATACACATTGCTTCCATGAAACGTACTTAAGCGTTTAGGTCAGCTCGACATGATTGAGCATTATGACCAACACCTTTACATATAAAACAAGTGGTGACCTTCCTGGGTTGTTCTGGCTCCATCGAGCTTTCAAACCAACTTTTGTACCTAGAGTTCTTTGGCCTTTCTGGCTGTTAGCGCACAAACGGTGGGTGACAGACTTTGCTAGCAACATCTACAAGTACAGGAAGTGCTTTATCTCTTGGCATAATACATTTTGAGTAGGCATTACACAGGTAACTCGTGTGGTAGTAGTGATATGTAAGGTCGATGATTGAATGATGGGACGCTTGTCCTACAACTAAGGCATGCACACAAGGAATTTTTTCCATGTCAAACCTTTTGCATGAACAAGTTCTTTCCGTCAAATTGACCGAATGTGAAGAGGCAGAGCTTGAAACAAGTGCTTGATACTCATCACTGTCTTCCACAGTGTACTGTGTAGCTTCCAGAAGTCTAGTCTGAGGAAACATAACAAATGAAGGTTAAACGAAGTCTACTAAACTATATATTACGTCTATTAAATGTTCACACAAAGTCTACTAAAGGTTAAAAGAAGTCTACTAAAGGTAAAAGGAAGTCTGCTAACCCATGCGTGAAAGTCTACTAACAGTTAAACAAAGTCTACTAAACTGTGCATACAAACTCTACTACCTTACACTGTAAGTCTACTAAATAATATGTTCAAAGTCTACCAAAGATTGCATGCAGTCTACTAAATTATACATGTCATGTAGGGGGGTCAAAATGGATAACCCGACCCGACCCGACCCAAACCCACATGGGTCATAGATTTTAATGGACGGGTTTGACCCACCCATTTATTTCATGGGTTAAGATTTAGATACCCAAACTCTAATATATTAAACCTACTAATCTAATGGGTTATAATGGGTACCCATATAAATAAATTATACACTACATTTATAAAAAAAATATTCTATATTTTTAGATATTTTACATATATTTTACGTAGTTTCTATTTCTATATATTTTAATACATATTTATATATTAAACAATTTGGTTATATAGATTATTTACATAATTTATAGTAGTTTTTTTTCTTATGCATATACATAAAAAAAAATTTCTGTTTTTCTACATACATATAAGAATATACGGTAGTTTTTATTCTTATACATATACTGAAAAGGAAAATTATGTTTTCTTATATCAACCCATGGGTAACCCATAACCCTAATGAGTCAACCCATTGGATTTATAGACCCATAAGTGGGAACCCATACCCGCCCATTTATTTATTCGGGTACAAAAATTCAACCCGAACCTTGTTAAGTTAACAAACAAAGAGAGCCAACCCATGGGTAGTGACCCATTTTGACACCCCTAATGTCATGTCAACTTAAAATCGAAATACCTTTAAGAGTTTTTCAATGGCTGGAGTTAGAATAGTTGTTGTTGAACAAGCATTTACCCTCCTTTTCGCAAACCACCTTGTTAGCATCGCTCTAATGGCATTTATAAGCTGCACTATTGGGAAAGTTCCTGCTTCAGCTAAGGCATGATTGATTGACTCTGCTATGTTTGACGTGGTGAAGTTGTATCCATCACTTGGAAAATGTACTCGGCTCCACATCTTAACATCCGCTATTTGCAGATACGCATGAAGCCTAGGATTTAATCTATCAATCTTGGCGAATATGAGATTGAACTCCTCAAACCTGTAAGTGGTGGTAGCCTTTTTGAATAGCTTAAAGAACTCTCCCCCTCTGAACTTAGCTAAAATTGTTTAACGCAAGTGATAGGTGCAAATTCCCCGAGCAACAAGTGGATACACTTTTGCAATTGCTTTCCCTATTGATTTATGCCTATTTGAAATGATGGCAAGTTCTTCATCATCAGGGATAACACGGTTTAGTTGTCTGAAAAACCATTCCCAAGACTCATCATTCTCTGTATCAACCACACCAAAAGCCATTGGAAATATGTTGAAATTTCCGTCTTGCATTGTCGCAGTAAGCATAGTACCTTTATATTTTCCTTGTAGGAACGTCCCATCCACAACAACAACCTTTCGCATGTAGGGAAAGCCTCTAATACTTGCATCAAATGCAATGAATATGAACTTGAACTTATCATCTTGGTCTACTTCAAGCTTGATTAGTGTTCCTGGATTTGCTCGTCTAATCATATACAAGTACGAAGGTAATTCTTTAAAACTATTCTCTGAACTTCCAATACACATAGCTCGTGCTTACTTTAAGGTTCGATGTTCCTTCCAGTATTTCATCTGCATGCAAAGAGTAGTGAACGTTATCAATAATCTACCATGACTCACTAAAGTCTACCAAGCTATTGGTAACATCTACCAATATGTAACAATAGTCTACCATTAAAGTCTACCAAACTATTGGTAACATCTACCAATATGTAATCTGTAGTCCACCAATAAAGTCTACCAAACTACTGGTAACATCTACTAATATGTAATCAATAGTCTACCAAGAAACTCTATCAAACTATTTGTAACATCTACCAATACGTAAACAATAATCTACCATGAAAGTCTGTCAAACTATTGGTAACATCTACTAAACTATTTCACAGTGCTAAACTAATGTCTATTAAACAAGATTAGTGTAGTACCTTTATTCCAAAATGTTTGTTCAATGGTTCGACAACGTGACATGGATGAACAGAATGCTCAACCCCACCCACAAAATCCAAATATAAACGTCCTAACACATCAGGAGTTGTTTGGCGAGCACGGGCTGATCGCTCAGTGACAGAGCAAGTGTGTACCTGACAATATTTGCGGATGTGGAAACATGGACTCTCATCAATATGCAATCCACATACTCTCCATTTGCAGTTTGGAACCCAACATTTTACCACCAACAAGATTGGCGAGGAACTAACAACATCAAAGTCGAACCTCTGTATAAGTGAAAGGATCTTCAGTTTTGTTTCCAACTCGTTTTTAGTGGAGTAAACTTGGCCAACAACTAATTGCAATGACCTCATTTCTATACCCAAATAGTCATCACTTCCAAACTCTTTCTTTTGTTGAGACAAGTTTAAATTTTCTTCTTCTTCTTTTACCTTTCTTCGAAGGCTTATAAAATCTTCATTACTAGAGCTTGCACCATCTACATCCTCACAATAATCAAATCTGAATTTTGTATCATCATCGTCTTCAACGTACTCAAGTTTGTTTTTAACATTGTTCTGCGAAAGTCTACCAAACTTCTGCGAAAGTCCATCAACTTTCTGTGAAAGTCTACCAAACGTTTCCTCACACTTATCCTCACATCTACCACCTACTTCAGATTCCCCCATACCAATAGATCTCCACATAATCTCAACACAAAGCCGAGTAGCCTCCTTCCAAATTGTTGCAGAAAACCTCCCAATTGCCTTGTGTTATTAACAATGACAAGAGGAGTATCTTGTGGTAGGAATTGCATGATCCCTTTTGGCATGTAGCTCAAATTGACCTTATATATGTGATGATTTATGCCAAAATCTTTATACACAATCTTGAGGAACTCATCAAAACTAAGATCTTCATCCACTCTAACTATTTTACATCCAAGAGAATTATCAACCTTGAAAACCCACTGGTTTCTCTCCTCTTTCCAATTACCACAAACTAAAATGATTTGATCCAAAAGTAATGAGTAAGGAATCAAAAATCAAAGAGAAATGAGTATGAGTTCAAGGTTTGGCTATGGAGATGAGGTTGTACAGCCTCAGTTACTTCAAGAAGGAGGTGGGTGAGAGGTGGTTCACCATCATAATTAATGGACAGAATTGTCTTTTTACTTCTAGGTTAAATCATTAAAGTCTACCACACTGGTCTGATATCTCTTACACTGTTAAGTTTACTACACATAAAAGAAAGTCTTCTAGAATATCACGCAAAGTCTACCATGAAGTCTACTACACTTTAGTGAAAGTCTACTACACATAGGACTCTCCTCCTAAAATCAATACTTTTAGGTCCACTACAAAACGTTGGTTGATTTACATCAGTCTACCATGAAGTCTACTACACTTCACTGAAAGTCTACTACACATAGGTATCTCCTCCTAAAATCCATACTTTTAGGTCCACTACAAAGGGTTGGTTGATTTACATAAGTCTACCATGAAGTCTACTACACTTCACTGAAAGTCTACTACACATAGGAGTCTCCTCCTAAAATCCATACTTTTAGGTCCACTACAAAGGGTTGGTTGATTTACATAAGTCTACCATGAAGTCTACTACACTTCACTGAAAGTCTACTACACATAGGAATCTCCTCCTAAAATCCATACTTTTAGGTCCAGTACAAAGGGTTGCTTAATTTACATAAGTCTACCATGAAGTCTACTACACATCATTGAAAGTCTACTACACATAGGAATCTCCTCTTAAAATCCATACTTTTAGGTCCACTACAAAGGGTTGGTTGATTTTCATAAGTCTACCATAAAGTCTACTACACTTTACTAAAAGTCTACTACACATCTCCTCCTAAAATCCACACTGTTAAGTCTACTACAAAGGGTTGGGTGATTTACGTACGTCTACCATGAAGTCTACACACTTCACTTATAGTCTACTACACAAAGGAATCTCCTCCCAAAATCCACACTGTTAAGTCTACTTTTAAGTCTACTACAAACGGTTGGTAGATTTACATAAGTCTACCATGAAGTCTACTACACATGACTGAAAGTCTATTACACATAGGAATCTCCTCCCACAATCCACACTGTTAAGTCTACTTTTAAGTCCACTACAAAGGGTTGGGTGATTTACATAGGTCTACCAGGAATTCTACTACACTTCAGTGAAAGTCTACTACACATAGGACTCTCCTCCTAAAATCCATACTTTTAGGTCCACTACAAAACGTTGGTAGATTTACATAAGTCTACCATGAATTCTACTACACATGACTGAAAGTCTACTACACATAGGAATCTCCTCCCAAAATCCACACTGTTAAGTCTAATTTGAAGTCCACTACAAAGGGTTGGGTGATTTACGTAAGTCTACCATGAAGTCTACTACACATGACTGAAAGTCTACTACACATAGAAATCTCCTCCCAAAATCCACACTGTTAAGTCTACTTTGAAGTCCACTACAAAGGGAATATTTCATATACCAAAGTCTACCATAAAGGGGGCAAAGTTTACTACCAAGTCTACTACACTACTAAATAACGTTTATTACTTTATACCTGAAAGTCTACTACAAATGGTTTGTGTCTACTAAGATAGTCTACCAGACGTGTCAAGTCTACCACACATGCGATCATTTAGTGTAGTAGAGTTTGAAAAGCCAAATTTGCTGATGTGTCACTTTTCATTAATAGTATTTTTGTAAATACATGTTTTTGTCCAAACAAAAAAGGGTAAAATAGTATTAAAAGAAAATTTAGACACCATTCTAATAACACTCAAATAATATAAACCATATTAGTAATATCTGTTATAAAAAGAATATAATAATTGTTATAAAAAGAATATAATAATGATATTAAATAGTTCCGAAACCTGATTTGATCG
>OVAX01003899.1:0-16435 GCA_900406405.1 Lepidium africanum | reverse complement strand
GATGACTTTATCTGAGCAAACACATGTCAGAAAGTTTTTATAAAACAAAAAAGTTACTAAAAAATAAGATAATAGTAATGAGAAATTATATAACTTACCATATAAACATTTGATATTCCATAATAAAAATGTGGATCATTATTTATTTGATATTACATGTTATTTTATTATAATAGATCATTTAATAATGACTTATTTAACAAAGAGTACAATTCATTTGATATTATAAGTTATTTAATATCACAAGTCATTCATATTTATGATTCATTTGATAATTACATGTTATTGGATATTCAGTAACTATGACAAAAATATTGTGATTTTGAATAAAAAATAATTTTTAAGCCATTATCCTCTGCTCTAGAATTATATATATATATATATATATATATTATACTTAGACTATGTAGTTATGATATATTAGTTTAATTTTAAAGCATAAAATTTTATTAGTAAAACTTAAATCTATAGTCAAATGAATTAAGGTTTATTTTTATAGGATTACGGGTTTTTATAAGGTAGTCTGCTAAACCACATAAAATTTGAACATAATAAAAAAGTGACTAATAAATCACCTCAATTTCTTACAAGGAAAAGTGCGGTCGTAAATTTATGACGACGCAACAACAAAAAGCTATGGTGTACCGGATATTCGAATAAAGGTAGGATTCTGTCATAATATTTTCGACCATAAACTACCAGTCAGACGTTTCTGGACGAAAAATGGACAATATCAAATATGTCCTACCACTACCAACAGAAATAGACATATTTAAAATACATGCATTTCGGTTGTACCTGTTTGGTAAATATTTTTTTATGATGGGTTCTTGTCAAAGCTCGTCAAATTTTACCATAAAGTATCTCCTCATTGTCTTTATAAAGACATTCATTTCATTTGAGTCACCTATCTTAGACATACAAAAATGAAACAAAAATGTCCTCTTGAAATTCTTATAACTATTTTCATTCGTGGATGCATAAATCACAATTGATGAAGAGAAGAGTTTACTTACTATAAATTTGTGGGAAGGTTGAAACAATTTATGGTGTCCACATCAAATTGTAGATAACTCTCAAAATGGGTAAGATGTATTATCCTTACCTTAAATGTCAAAATATGAATTTGGTTTCTAGAAAAAAATGTTTGGAGTCATCTTTATAATAGAGTGTTTATTCATGATTGTAAAATATGGTATTCGCATCGAGAAGATGATTCCATGAATAACTTTGCTAGTAATTGTGAACATAATGAGATTGGTTTAGGTGTGGAATCAACTGCCTAGGAAGAAAACAATGTAGGTACATTTCAGATGGTTAACTATGCATTTAGAGAGAATATTCCATTGAAGAAAGAAACATAGGGGAAGAACCAAGTGTAGACACAAAGATTTTTGATATGTTGAATGTTGCAAAGTAGCCATTGTATAGTGGTTGTAGCAATGCCTTGTCTTTCTTACCGATTTCAACTAGGTTGATGAATATCAAGACTGATTTTAATTAATTGAGAGCTATGTTGATGTGATTTTTAGTTTGGTAAAGAATATTATGTCTGAAGATATTATTACACCTACTTCTAACTATGAGATCCATAAAGTTGTTGTTGGTCTTGGATTACTATGTCAAATGATAAATGTTTGTATCGGAAACTATATGATCTATTCGAGATAAGATTCAAATATGTTGAATAGTCGATTATGTCTTAAACCTAGGTTTCAGGAAACTGGTGGATATTGCACTTGCCATTAACATACATGTTGAAGATGTTGTATCAACCAGAGCAAATAGTGTTTACAATGAAATAGCATAGGGAACATAATTTACAATGCCAGATTGCACACCCTTCAGATGCTAAAGCATGAAACATTTTAAGTCATTATCATGATTTTGTATATAACAGAAGGAACACATACCTCAAGTTATGCACATATGAGTTTAGTTCATTTGGGAAACATGTGGGACAATATTCAGTGTGGCATGTGATCATGACACCATATAATTTTTCACCATTCTTGTATATGAAGGAAAATTTCATATTCTTGACAATCTTTGTTCCTGGACCGGATCATCCGAGAAGATCATTTCAGTGGTCCACCTCCAAAACCAGATGGTGATTACTTATTAACGCAGTTTAGAGACTTTGGTGTATGGTAAAATATGATGAAAATGCATTTTTTGGTCAATGGTGTTAGGAAAATCACAATTGATATAAGAAAATTATATTTTGGGATTTGCCAAATTGGAAGAACCACCTTCTATGTCATTGTTTTAAATTCATGCATATTGAGAAGAATGTTTTTAAGAATTTCATCAAGACTCTTCTTAATGTGCAGCAAAACAAATGACAATTTGAAATGTAGATTGGATTAGTATATTCACAATGATAAATATGTAAAAGAAAACACGAGAAGAAAATTCTGCGAGAATAATAATATAAAAATCTTATAGCTCCCGCCAGAATATTTCTTTACATAATCTATTAATTAGCTTCAAGTTTTATGGTATTCTCGAGAAATAGAGAGAGACCGAAATGAAGATAGAGATGGAGAACTCATTGACACAACATATTATCACCACAATAATATCAAATCCAACCTTTGATTCATGCTCTGTTATACTCGAGATCATCGTTCAAATTGTGGATCTTGAGACTAACCGAAGTCAATATAAGTATGATTTCTACTTATTCTTCTATTTTTTTAAAATTATCTCTTTATTGACAAAGCTCTTCTAGGTATGTCTATTTTGAATTGTGAAGTTTGAATTTTTTTTCTGTTTACATAGTACGGTATCTCGCTTGATTGATTTACTATTTTATATATTAAAGTTTCTTGCTGATTGTTTTCTCCATTTGAATTGGTTTCATTTAGGGTCTTTAGATTATTTTAAAGAGAAATTGTAATGAATAACATATAAGGTTTTGGTATTTAGGTGAGCGCAAAGGCTATGATAAGTAGCCTACTGTTAAAAAGACTTTATTGCCCTTATCTCTACTCATCTCTCTCATTCTCTATTCTCTTTCACAATTCTCTTCTCTTTCTCACTTTCTCTCTTTCATTTTCTCTAATTAGAACAAGCAACTTTAATAATAACAATAAAATATGGTTTTTTTTCCTACATAAGAAGATGCATCACGATTTACATGATATTTTTCATGATTTTGGTGTACACATCAATAAATCAGAAAGTATATTTGATTATTTATTAATAGATCTATGTATATGTGAAATAAATATTCAAAAAAACAAGAAAAAATGAAAAAAAAATTACCAACCGTTGCCATTGTTGCTAGTAAGCTTAAGCTCTCATGAAGAAAATGAAGTTGATTTCACAAATGTTCCAATAAGAAATAAATATTTTATATGATAACTATTAGGTAATATAGATAAATTTAACCGATAACTATTATTTTATCCGATAATTATCCAGTTATTATTTAACTTTTCTATATTAATGCATAACATATTCGTTAATCAAAAATGTGATTATCATATATGAATATCAGATAATATATTTGATGTCTTTTTTAGGGTTAAAAGTATGATGTGTAACTGTGATACCAAATTATTATATATATTACAGTTTTTAACATCTAACAATTTATTTATTAGGTAATATAGAAATATTCAACCAATAGCTGTTAACTACAGATTTAAGCCCCCAACATGGTTATCATCATTATTTGAGTTCGTCACGCGAAGATTAGGGTGTGATGGGTAACTAATCTGAGTTGTTTTATGTGATAGAAATGTTTATCATCTAAGTAGTATTATATCTAGAAATATAGAACTATTTTTAACTCTAGTTTTTAACCTTTAAACATTTTATTATCTGATGGATATACTTAACCGCTAACTATTATTTTATTAGATAATGTATGTATTAGCAGGTAATTTATGCGATAACGGTAAATAAATTCAGAGACAAAAAATAAAAAAACATGGACCACACATTTAATGTTTTGTCTCCCAAATAAGCAAGTGGGATATTTTCTTAAAGTTAATTTGGTATAAATGCTCCATGTAGGCCATGTTATTTACTTAATTTCAGAAACTATATGTTTGTTGCTTAATTTATTTTTCAAAACTTGTTATCTACTTAATTTTTCCTAATTTAAATTATCTTGAAATGTGATTTTGTTTTTGAGTTCTAGTGCTTGTGATGGAAAGATGAAGATTAAAGGAACGTTACCAGCAAATATAACAACTGATATAATCTCTCGGAAGATTAGAATATATCATATTCATTTTACACTATTTCTTAACATCAGATAACTTTTACAACCACTTCTTGTTTTAATATTAGATTTCACAAATTCTTTATAAGTTATTGTTTTGTACTGCCAACATATTAGTTATTTAACCTGCTTTAATTAATCTGCCTTATATATTAAAAGAAAACTGGTTTTTTGAAAAATTTTACATGTCGATATCATGTTTAATGTTAGCATGGTTGATTATATAGTTAATTTTATTAAAACTTAATTTATTTTAATATGGAGACAATTACGTATTATATTCTAAAACTGTTTTAGCTTATTTGATATGTAGATAATTACATATTTATTTCACGTAAAATTATCATCCTTTATAGTTTTAATCTCGTATTTTCTATATTTTAGTATTTACAAAGATACTTTTATTTTTAAGTTTAATTATTTCTATATAAAAATATATACTCGTAAAAATATCATAAAACATAAAATTAAATATATATCAAAAAGTTCTCTATCATTCCAAAATCAGATTAAAAAGTATTTTTAAAAAAAATTAACATCATGTTCTCTTAGATATAAACAAAACATTGTTACTTCACAATCAACCATCACTAACATTCTTTTAGTTTATAATTCTATTTTCTTCTATATTTTTATATTGCTTTGTCGTATTGAGGGTTAATAAGTTACATACTCCAATTGTTTTCATTAGGAAAATCAATAAATTTAAGACCAATACAAAATCAAAATGCAAATTATGAGATTATGAACGTCATTTATATCAAGTAAAATGGTTTTGGTCCATGAAGAAGTTAGCATGAGCATATATGTAGATCATTCAATTAGTCTAACCTTTTTAAAAATTTATTCACAAAAATGTATGCTCTCTGTGTATTAGAATTTTTAAATAGTATTTTTATGTTTCGATCAAACAAGAATTCATGCATTTATTGAAGAGTGTATAGTGAAAAGAATTCAAATTCAAACTACACGTGAAAAAAAATTATTAATATCTTTAATTTTGTGAAATATGACAGTAATCACATATTAATCTGCTTAAATTTTTCAATAAAAGTTCCTCATGAATGTTTAAATGATTTTATGTATAGTTTTCTAGAACTAGATAAAAATATCTTAATTGATAAGTTATATGTCTATTAAATTGTTTTTTTAGTAAAGATAATGAATAATTACATCGAATTATTTTTCTATCTTACATATATTATGTCAATTTTCAACATAGGAATATTAGATAATATGAAGCCAAAGATGAAAAATATATTAAAACAAACGCTTAGATTTCAAGATTTTATATAAGTTCTTTTCTAATATGTGTTTAACTTTAATTTGCTTTTAAAGTAGGGGGAATTGCATAAATGTTTCTCAACTGAGGATATTTTCATCATTATCCTTATTTTTTGGATATTTTCAAAAAATACCTCTCATTATGGAAAGAGACCAAAATAACCTTACAATATTATTTTTTATATTTTTACTTTTTTTGAAAAACTTTTCCCGCCGAAAAAAAATTTCTCGCAAAAAAAAACATTTCTATCAAATTTTCTTTCCATTTAACAAAATTTTTTCCCGCCGAAAAATTTTATATAAGAGTTTATAAAATTTATAAGATATATTATAAATTTATAAGTTGTTTATAAAAAATTTATAAGGTGTTTAAAAAAATTTATAAGGTCGTTATAAATATTTCTAAGGTATCTTATAAATTTATAAGGTGTTTTATAAATTTAAAAGGTATTTATAAAAATTTTATAAGCTGTTTATAAAACTTTTGTAAAGCTTTATAAGCGAACTTATAAAAAATTTTGGCGAGAAAACTCTTTTTATAAAATTTTGTTTTACAAAAAAAAATTTTGTTGGGAAGTTTTTTTACTTTTTGATGGGAAAAAAAAATTTTTGGCGGGAAAATTTTGTTTTTCTGAATAAGTAACTACTAAAAACTTTTGTTAAAAAATTTTTGAACGTATTTTTATCATTTTTTATTAGAAAGAAGCATTTTTTGAAAAGGCAAATTCCAAGGGGTATTTTTATGAAAAAGTACATTAAAAATGACATTTCTTAAAATTTCTCTTTAAAGTATCTGATACGGTAATAGAAAAATAAGTTGGCTAAGTGTAAATATCTTCAATATTAGTGTAAGTAATCACTAATATGTCGTTAGTTACAAATATGAAAATAGTTACATATCATTTTGTTTATTTAATTTATAATTAGTTTTTAAATTAATTTGTAATTACGATAATTAGATAGTTATCTAATTAACCAGACTTGATTGACGCATCCCCCACCAAGACCAGGTATTCTTAATACATGGGAACTCAACCAAACCACAAATTCAAAGCATGTCATTGAAAGGAACGAAAGAATTAAAACTTTGGAAGCGCCCACCTGATTTTTCTTAGGCCTAGAGAGTTTATTAAAGTCACCCGCAATTAACCAAGGATTATCACGTGAAAGACTAAATTGGATTAGGTGCTCCCAAACCGCTTCTCGCAAAATGTTGAATCAGTTCTCCATAAATAAATGTCATAAAACATTTTTTTCCACTCAATTCCATAGAAATGCAATCATGTTCTTATTCTTGAAGTGCAAATCAACCACAAAATTCTTATATATATATGCCAATTTTGATTCTCGTTTTTGGCGACTTTTCCCTGAAGTTGATAAGTCTTGTTTTCCTTGGCTTCTCAAGTTCATTTGGAATGCGAGTAATGATAAGCTTTTCTCTGACATCAACAGGGATCCCCAATATGGGGTTAGTCATGCATTAGAAGAGGCCGCTACTTGGTTTCGGGCTAATGCTAAATGTGTGTCGGATCACGAGGGTGCCTCTTTACCTTCCACATCTTTTCCATTGGAGCAAGAGGCTCTCTCCAGGCCTTTGGCTATCCATATGGGTTTCTCTGGTCATAGATGTTTCGTGGACGCTTCTTGGAAGGATTTTGAACTCCCTTCCGGGCTGGGATGGTTTTATTACTCTGACCATCCTGTCGATGCCAACTTTTGTGCGAGATGTACAGCCAAAAGTTCGTATCCCCTCCACTCCGAGTTTGAAGCTCTCATGTGGGAAATGTCCTCCCTTATTTCTCTCCACTTTTTGGAGGTCACCTTTGCAGTGGATTTTTTGAATGTGCTAAAGATGGTTGCTGACCCAGGCAGATGGCCAGTATTTGCTCCGCTCTTGGAGGAGTTCAACCGTCTCTGAAGTTTTTTCAGTTCTTTTTTGCTTTCCTTGATTCCTCGTTGTCCCGTAGTGTTAGAAGGCTTTCACGAATCAGTTTTTAGTGGATCATGTACCTCAACATTGGTTTCATTGTTTAATCTAGTAAGTTAGGATGTAAAAAAAAAATTTTAATTACTTTTTTTTGTGTGGATGAAAATAGTTACATATTCTTTTAATATTATATGTTATTAGATAAATAAATACTAATTGTGTTTATCTCTCAGTGCCACATTTAATATTATCTTAGGTGAGACAAATGTTTACTATGATCTCTATATGGCATTAGACAAATGTTTTAGGCGGATGGAGTTAGAGGTGGACTCAGACTTGTGGTGGGTTTTCTTAAGACAGGGATTAGTGCAGCTCATCTTTGTCATTCTTAGCACGTTTGTGTTATGTCTTCTTATCGAAGGACTAGATAGTTCGTATATCACACGTGTATAGGGAGGCTAATCGTTTTGCCGACGGATTGACTAATTATGCTTTTACTTTATCTTTGGGTTTTCATTGGATTGAGGAACATTTTGATTGGATAATTCGATTTGGCTGATGATTTGGACGGGTCTACGTGCCCGAGAAGAATTGTGGTGTAACTTTTTATGGATAAATGATGGGGGTTTTGCCCCTTTTTCTAACCAAAAAAAATTATGAATATGTTTATAAATGTCAGAATTCACATATGCATGAAAAAAAATCTCAATATAAAATTTTTTTCATGTCAATTGCTAAAAAAGATTATACAAATAATATTTTTAATGTATAGGGAAACTAATTTATAGCATAATGGTATGTATAATATTATTATTATTTTTGTATAAGGTAAATTGTTAAATTTTTCCCAGTCTGGTAGTTAGATGATCCAGCTAATGATTATAGTATTAAAAGTTCAATTCTTCCTCACTATAATTGATAGATTTTTTGAAAAAAAATTAAGTATATTTTTTTGAAACTTGTTTATAAAAAAATATGAAAATTAAAGTAATTATCTCATATATTATGCGTATAAAGTTGGGGGTTGCAAAAATACCCTTCAGCCAAATTCATTTACAAAATACTCATTTTTTTGTTTCATTTTCAAAGAAAAATAATATTTTTGAAAAGGACATTTTTTACAATTTCTCGATAAAGTTTAAATTGTTTTAATTTATTTCTTATAAGTTTGACATTATATACCTATCTATTGTTCACATATCAAATTTACATTATCTTTAATGTTTTATGTGATGTAGACTAATACATAAAATAAAATTTATAAGTTAAAATTTAATTTTATTCAGTAACACTTATGTCTATGCACACATAAGGATAAGTTACTTTGTTATATCATCTTTTCTGAAAATTTTTTTGAATATCCATTAAAAAGTTTTATTATCTCAGTCGAGGAGAGATGAACTAGTAAATCATCTGGTACCAGAGATAGTAGGATAAAAATTCACTTGACCAGTTATCTTATTAACTCTTATTTATGATGTATATATCTACTTATTGTAAAATAGATTTTTTTTCGGCACTAAAACTTATTCTATATGATTGTGCCCGATTATAACATCATTTTGAATTACTGTATCTAGATGTTGGACAACAAAAAAATGGAGATGTTTAAAGTTTCTACACATAAATTAATAAATCTTTAATTTTTTATTTTTTCAATTAAAAATATTACTTTTAATATATATAATAATTATTTAACCAATTAAAAATCATTTGGCAGAATATAAATGATCAAAATAAATAAAAGTATAATAAATATAGCACTGAAAATTGAAATATCAAATAATTTACTTATAAATTGTTTTTCTCTAAAACACCATATAATTTCTAACTAGAAGAAGAAAATTTTTATTCACTTTCTAGAATGGTTGAAGAAAGAGAAAATATCGAATATTATTTCTAGATAGTTGACATTTTTAGTCACATTTTCTGCAATCGTGATCCCATAAAAAAGAAAGTTTTATCCACTAAATCTGGAATAAAATTTTATCAAATGATGATTAAATTACTTAGTTATATTATCTTTTCTAAAAGAAATTTTGAATATCCATCAAAAAATCTTATTATCTTAGTCGAAGAGAGATGAGCTAGTAATAGTATTCTCTGTATAAACCGTCATGTACCAAAGTTCAAATTTCTTTATGATGTGGTCACTATACCAGTTGACAAAAAAAATCTTATTATTCTTATTTATGATGTATTTATTTACTTATTGTAAAATAGATTTTTTTTGGCACTAAAATTTATTCTATATGATTGTGCCGATAATAACATCATTTTGAATCAATGTATCTAGATGTTGAACAAAACAAATTGGAGATGTTTAAAGTTACTATCCATAAATTAAGAAATCATTTAATTTTTATTTTTTTCAATTTAAAATATTACTTTTAATCTATGTAAATTATTTAGCCAATTAAAAATTATTCTCCATAATACAAATGATCAAAATAAATAAAAGTATAATAGATATAGCATTGAAAATTGAAATATCAAATAGTTCAATACATAAAAGTTTTCTCTAAAATATCATATAATTTGTAACTGAGAGTAGAAGATTTTTATTCATTTTCTAAAATGGCTGAAGAAAGAGAAAATATCGAATATTATTTCTAGATATTTGACATTTTTTGGAATCGTGATCCATATAAAAAAAAATTTTATCCACTAAATCTAGAATAAAATTTTATCAAATTTAGATTAAATTATATAGATAAAGTGATGGCAACGAAACAATTCACTGGAATATGTCTCGAATATCTCTATATGTCTCGAATACACCAAAAGAATAAAAATAGAAAATAGAAAAATAAAGTAGTGGTGATCTCATAATTGAAAATTTCCCTTTAAATATCACTATGTATTAGCAGAATTTGAGTATTTTTATGAAAATATTAAATTATAAATGCTTTTAGTAACAAAAAAAAAACTTTAAAATTTGATCAGAGATTTTTTTATAATAAAATAAAAATAAAATAAATAAAAATTTTTTTGTCAACCTTACTATAGTTGGATCGAGAAGGTCCGATCCATAACCAAAACTCAAACTTTAAACTCCTTTTTTCTTTTTCTTTATATCTAGGAAGACTCGAACCCGGATCTAAACTACTTTCTTTCTTTTCATTACACCTAAAAAAACTCAAACTTGAGTACCTAAAGATTTGTAAAGAGACCACTGGATCACCGTCCTCGGTAAAATAAAAAGTCTTACAAATTAAATAAAGTAGTGAAACTTTATCGAGAAAAAGAATAACAGAAATTTATTGGCATGCATTGGAGGAGGCATATTCGTGTGACGTGGTTTCACAGTAAACCAAAGAGTCGCATGAAACAGTCTGACCGTTGATTTGAGACATAAATTCCCTGCCGTTGGATCTGTCACTTTTTTGAAAACACCAAAGAGTCGCATGAAACATTTCTTTTAGTGGCCATAACTAACTAATTCGTTGTTTGATTGTTTTGGTTGACTGATGCACATAATATATTTTACTGGAAAACTATAAAACAAAATTCCAAGTACATGATTTTGCAAAATTAAATACAAATTTTTTTAGTTTGACAAAAAAAAGACAAAAAAAAACAAAACCTATGTTTATTATTTGGGACCCAGAAGAAATTCTCAAAATTCTCTAAAGAACTTGTAATTTTAGATAAAAATTACCAAAAGTTTTACAATCCTAAATGTACAATCTCCGAGAAACTAAATAAAACACATTTGGTTTATGAACACAAATATACAAACAATAAATCTAATTCATAACAGATGATTATACTTTTACATAATAATTTACAATAAGTTTTTCTATAAATGTAATTCATTTCAAGGTTCAATCTTTTTTTATAATCAAACAATCAAATATATTTATCTTCACGTTGAATAGTTAATTATAAAAGTTTCTTATGTTATCGGTTTGGAAGGTGTTTTGTTGGTAAATTGCAGTTTTAGGATTTGTAGCTCTTATCTAAAATCACATGTCCTTTATAAAACTTTGATGACTAGTCTTTAGATTTATTCATTATTAATTGAAATATGTATTAAAATTCAAATCCAAAAGAGTTTCTAAAATGAATATTTTTTAAATATATTGGTTACTAGGTTTGATTATTATTGTTTTTCTCTAAACTTGGCATCAGATAATCAAACCTGCATTTGATATGGTTTTGGATTATTATTCGTGAATTTTAATTGGCTTAGTCAACATTAGTTATATTTAAATTAGCTTGAATCATAATTGGTATTTAATTTGAAAAATTCATGAAAGTTTGTTATATTTTTAAAATGGAATACTAACGAGAGTTTATTAAATTAGATTATTTTTATACCTAAATTGGCTTAATCAATGTTAGTTCATATTTTATTTGACTCGGGTCAAGTTTATTTAAGTTGACAAAATTGTGTAAGCTGATTTTCTAGATGTAAGAGTAAAAGAAATTACAGAGAAACTATTTAACAAACAAGTTGTAATAAGAGAATAATTGTAAATTATACTATCACGAGAAACTAAAATTAATGTAGAGCTCTGTTTCACATAATTCGAAACACAAATCATTTTTTTCATAAATGAGAAAATAAATTTTTCTTTCTATTTTTTTTTATGAAATGTGAAAAATATTATTCAAATATTGACAAAAAAAAAAAGTTATGTACATGAGAACAACAACAAAAGAGAAAGATTTAAGAAAGATCCGAAAAAAACAAACTGGTCTTTGATTTCCGAGTTAGTTTGTTTATAACAAATAGAGCATGGCTTTTGTAGCAGATCATGTCGTACTAAGAGGCTTGAGATATAGAGAAAATGTTGCATGATACTTTCTTTGAAATGAAGTATCGATGATTGAGCGTATTAAATGTCACAGTTTTCATATGAATTGTAAAAGCTTTTCATTATGTAGCAAATATGTGTATTAAAAGTGACATAGTTCTCACTGTAGAGTCACACTCAATACTGTTTGTTCTGGTTCAAGATCTCTCTCAAGTATATAACGGTAACTCTTATAGTTTTGATTAATAAAATATTCTATACAAGAAAGAGAGAGGGCTCAGGTATGAAAGGAACCACTCAAATCCAATTGATGCAGAGATTGTGTTTCACAACATCGATCAATTACACTTGTTATCTGAGTGATTTGAATCCTTAAATTAAATATCACATGGTTATAGCACAGAGTATTTACCAGGTTGTGTTCCTCCAGGAAGTGACAAGGCCTGATTAGTTATGTCTTCAATAACACGCTTGAGTTTTGCTTTGGCTGTCTTAACAGATTTTGCGGTAGGGCCTTCAATGAATAAGTAGAGCTTGACCTCTAGTGGTAATGGAGGCTCCACTCCACTCCACTCTGATATTGGTCTCAAAGTTTCTTTGTGTGTGATCTTCCACCGAGCATTCTGTGGGAAATCATTGATTTCCAGTTCTGCTTCATAATGTTCAGGTATTGCATCAGCTTGAATCTTTGCAAGGTTTTGTTGCAGTTTAGAAGCAGCAACTATAGCTGCAACTTGGCCTGCTCCATCACCAGGAAGAGTAACAACATTTGGCAGGAATTGGCTAGCAATTACAGGAGCAGAAGCTTTAGTAGCAGCAGCAATAGCAGTTATCTGAGCAAGAGTAGCATGCTGCTTCCTGTTCTGCCAACGCGATGCACATAGTTTTCATAGTGGTTCGGTGCATCAAAGTTTACAACTAACTCAAGCTCTTTCACATCTAAACCTCTAGCTGCAACACTTGTGGCAATCAACAAATTGCAGACATTACTCTTAAAATCAGATATAGCTGATTCACGATCAGTCTGATCCTTACCTCCATGAAGAGATAGACAAGCATAACCACATTTTGTTATCAAATCATTATACAAAGTATCACACTTTTCTTGCGTCTGAACAAAAACCAAAATTTTTCCTTTCTCATACCATTCCCCAAGAAGTTCCAGAAGTGTAGAGAACCTCTCACTCTCTGGTCTAATTTCAACAAGCTGAGTTATATCCTTATTTACAACACTCCTTCCACCGACCTGTATTTCTACAGGCTTGTTCAACACTTTACGTGCTAAAGTTTCAACTTGGCGTGGAAAAGTTGCAGAAAAGAGAACAGTTTGTCGATCAGGTCGAATATTTTGAATAATACGAGTAATTTGAGGCTCAAATCTCATGTCAAACATGCGGTCAGCTTCATCCATTACGAAATATGTAACCCTTCTCAGATTGGTGATTTTCCCACTGCTTGTACAAAGAACATCAATCATTCTTCGAGGAGTACACACAACAATCTCGGTACCGCGCTTAAGCTCACTGATTTGCTGAGCAACTCCTGACCCTCCATACACAGGCACACATCTTAAACCCAATGGCTTAGCAAACTTTTAGATATCACTGTGAATCTGCTGAACAAGTTCTCTGGTTGGTGCTATTACAAGTCCAATAGGTCCATCACCAGCTTCAACAAGAGGCTGATCTTTAATATGCCTCAACATAGGCAACACAAAAGCAAGGGTTTTACCTGAACCGGTTTTTGCAACACCAATACAATCTCGACCACTCATGATGATTGGAAGTGCTTGTGCTTGGATAGGCATTGGCTTTTCATAGTTAAGCTTCTTCATAGTATCCAAAATTTTGCTGGTTAGTCCAATCTTTACCATGAACTTTCAGCTCCAATTCCTTTCTGTAACCATTTATTACATCCACTGTCATCCTTGAGATATCCTTCACTTCAATATAGAAGTTCTTCCTGAAAGGTTCATACTTAATTTTCAAGTGGTCAACAAGAGACAATTTCTCTGCTTTTGTCTTCTTTACTCTCTTCATGAACTCCTTATCGTCTTCCTCTAGACTTGAATCATTCTCATTACTCTTTGATTCTGAATAATCAGAATCAGAATCTTCACCTTGAATAATCCAACCAAGTGCCTTACCAAAACTTTTCTCTGCCTGTTTCTTCCCATTCTTGTTAGAATCCAACACAACATCATCCTTCATTAGTGGAGAAAGAGAACTATTGCTAAGCTTCTCAACTTCAGGTAATACCTTAGAATTCATATAAGCATCTAAAGGATCAATTTCTTCTTCATCTACAGATCCATTACCTCCACTCTTAGAAACAGTACTCTCCAAGTCTACCATCTTGACATCTTCACCATTTTCTGGCTCATGTTTTTCTTCATCATCAGATTCTCCTTCGAGAGTCCAAGCCTTACCAGTCTCAGAACCTTTACTTTCCTCATTTTTCCTCTTTAACTCTTGCCACTCCTGTACTCTTCTCCTCCGTTTTTCTACTTCCTCTACTACTTCTTCTTCTCGGGTTTTCTTCTTGCCATTGTTATCTCCAATCCTACTACATCTTTTACGTTTCAAATCAAGTTCTCTCCTCTTTCTATATCTATCCCTTTTTCGATCTCTTTCATGTTCTCGGTATCTTCTCTCCTTCTCCTTCCTTCTGCGTTTATGTCTGTCCTCGTCTTCTTCTGATTCGCTACGCATCCCCTTCCGTCTCCGCATCTTCTCCCTATCTTCATCATCATCTATACCTTCAGAATCGCTTCTCTTAACTCTCTCACGTCGTCTCCTCCGCATCTCCTTATCTCCCTAACCTTTCTCCTTTTTCGCACGATCTCGTGCCTTTTTTTTTTTTGTCAACTCATGATATTAGATAACCAGATAGGTGAGAAAGTTACAGTGGAGGACCTATAAGTGATTCTCTAGCTGAACGCGCCAGATTATCAGCCTTATAGTTAAGAATACGAGGAATTACATGAATAGAGAAAGCACTAAACAAAGACTTTAACCTATTAAATTCTTCTTGATAAGGTTGAAAGGCCGGCCAATCCTCGGGATTAAGAAACACCTTTTGGGCATCCATGCAATCCGTAGCTAGCTCCACTTCTAAAAGTTGCGACGAGATCATAGATTCCATACCCCAAAGAATAGCTTCCACCTCTGAATGCAATGGCGATAGGCTTCTCCGAATTCTTCTTGCTCCTGCTCGTTCTCCGCTTGCTGATTCTGAAAAATAAATCCACCCCAGACCCGTGACACTGTCTGTNATAGCCCAAAGAATAGCTTCCACCTCTGAATGCAATGGCGATAGGCTTCTTCGAATTCTTCTAGCTCCTGCTCGTTCTCCGCTTGCTGATACTGAAAAATAAATCCACCCCAGACCCATGACACTGTCTGTACTTTTCCATGAGGCATCAACGAAGCATCTATAACCCGTGAAAGAAGGGTTTACAGTCAAAGGTAGAGACACCTCTGACCAAATCTGAACTGAGCTTGTTGGCCATATGTGGCTTGTGAGATTTATTTTTTGTTTTGCTTGGGACCATTCGNGAAAGAAGGGTTTACAGTCAAAGGTAGAGACACCTCTGACCAAATCTGAACTGAGCTTGTTGGCCATATGTGGCTTATGAGATTTATTTTTTGTTTTGCTTGGGACCATTCGGTCATGTCTTGCTCCGCTTGAGTTATCAAATCCCTTGGGTCGAAATTTGTTCCAGCGAAGCAATGGTCATTTCTGGATTTCCAAAGTAGCCATATTAGCCAGGGAAACATTTTCTCCTTCATTGGTTCCTTAATTGTTGAGAACAAGTAATTGAGATTGANAGTAGCCATATTAGCCAGGGAAACATTTTTTCCTTCATTGGTTCCTTAATTGTTGAGAACAAGTAATTGAGATTGAACCAAATTGAATTGCCCGGGAATACATTCGGAGGTGATGGTATCGCTGATAATGCCCATGTTTGCACAGCTGGTGGGCATTCAAAGAGGACATGATTAATAGTCTCTTCTGCAGCCCCACATCTACCACATCTAGGGTCACACTTGATTCCCCTATTATTTAGATTTGTCTTTACAGCAGTACAACCTGATAATGTTTGCCAGATAAAATGTTTTATTTTACTTGGACAGTCTAATTTCCATATTTTGGAGTATAGGTCCCAAAAATTTGGTCCATAGTAACCCAATTCTGAATTAGAATTGTTTTCCTCTAACGCAT
>OVAX01003898.1:0-16435 GCA_900406405.1 Lepidium africanum | reverse complement strand
TCCTCACCAACGATAGCAACTTCGAAGAGTTCAGGAGGTCGCGTTACTAAAGCCCTCGATTTCGCCATTAAAACCGTCGCCTAAGCTTTGTTATCGCAGATTTGCTTTCAATTTTGAGAGAGAAGGCGAATTTGAGTTTCTAGGGTTCTTTGTTCGATTTGGGGAAGAAACAAAAATCGGGTTCTTTACCGGGTCTTAATCGGGTTTGTAATTGGGTTATTGACGGTTTGACGACAGATTCGATTTAATTTGTGGGTTTTCCGTACTTAACGGTTAAATACGGTACAATAAACCTTCATAATTTTGATTACGTGTGGAAATTGGTAACGTAAAATCAATTAGGGGGATATATGCTTAAAACTTCTAAACAATGGGGAAATAAGAATTTAACTTTGTGATTTCCGGATTTAAACAGAGGCTCAAAGTTTGTGGAGAAATAGTTTGATAAGAAAAGGGGAAAATAGGCCGTTATTCCGAAAATAAATGTAATATTTTGTTTAAGAAAAAATAAGATAATATAAAAAAGAAGCGACCTATAATTAATTTGTTTTTCCGAGGGTAGAAACTATTCTTTAGATATGACTCTTTCTAGTGAATTTCATAACAAAATGTTTACATAGGTCTAATTCGTGGGTAAAAAAATTCAATGTAGTTACGATAACAAATTCGTGGGTAAAAAAAACCACAAAAAAATTATGATTATTTATTTGATATAGCCACAAATTTTCAGAAAAAATCACAAAAAACTACCAATTTTCTAGCAATGACGGTATAGCCACAGTTTGATAGCCACAAAAAAATTTCAAGATCCGAAGAATCAAATCGAAATCAATCCAAAAAAATATATTTGAGTTTGGGTTTTTGGGTCCAAATGGTAACAGCTTAATTCAGCTGAATGTGGAATCTGACTCATTTTTTTTTATTGTGAATCTAATGGTAACAAAGGAATGTCGCTGAAGTTGGTAGAGTTTTTGTTTCCAACATTTGAATCGATAAAACCTGATTCATAATCGATCTCTTAAACCATCAATAATATAGTGCAAGACATATGTGACCATCTGAAATCAAACTTGTATAAAAAATTAGTGGGAACATATTAGTTAAGAACAGAAAAGATAATATTATGCCTCATAAAATAACTGAGGTTTTCAATAACTTTTTTACAGAAAATTAACTAATACTCTAAAATAACTACATAATAATTAAAAAATTTTAAAGTAATATCTCATAAAATTTAACCATCATAAATATTCATAGGCACTCGGATATCTGTTTGAGTTGAATTGGTCTTTTCAAATTTTTGGTTCTAATAATTTAAGATCCATTCAGATACTTTTACTTCTTGAGTTAGGTATAGATCGAGTTCGGATATTTTATCTAAATGTTAATAATAATTCAAAATTAATAAAGATGTAATTGAAAAAATATTTAAAAACCAAAATTTATTAAAAATATATCGGGTATTCATTCTGTTTTTAATTCGGTTCAGGTTCAGATCCAATTTTTCAGATACATAGATATATGACTTATTTGGATATTCTATTTGGTTTGATTTGATTTAGTTCCCTCTTAAGGGTCTGTTTTAGTTCAGATTTTAAATTTTATGCCTAGGGTTAATCATAATTATTGGGTAAGTACATATTATTAGTTATATCATAATAACAATTAATTACACAATGATCGTGAAAAGAAAAAGAATTAAATTACATATAAAACGTACAGGAAAATATACAAAGAAAAAGTAAAATAATATTCAATTCCTCATGATTCTGGTAAAAGTAAAAAAAGAGGCTGAATTCCTTTGACATTAGTTAGGCTTTTATGTAACAGTTTTATCATATTGGGTATTTTACAAAAATACTCGTGGTATAGGGCAAGATCTGGTTCCTACCAGAATCAATCGGGTATCGAATTGATTCTTGAGTATCCAAATTTTTTTTGGGTATTCTAATTTTTTTCGGGTATATAAATATTTGGGTCTAAATTCGAGTTTATTACTACAAGAAAATAATAACTTAACAACGCCATTTTACAACAAATTAGGGACGTTTTGCTAACACTTTTACGACGAAATGTGGATTTGTTGTAAACGTGTTGTAAATTTACAACGAAAATTTTCGTACTAAAAAGGTAGCTGTTTTACGATGAATTTACAACACGTCCTCAATTTGCAACACTCTTACAACGAAATATATTTACAACGATTTAAAGACAAATTTAGAAATTTGGTAAAATTATTTTTTTACAAATCTATATTACGTCGTAAAAAAATCTTAATTTTGCAAGTTGTTTACGATGAATTGTCTTTACAACGATTTAAAGACGAAATGTGCAATTAAGTATTTGTAGTTAGTTACATACGTTGTAAAGTACTCGTATTTGATTAATGTTGTAAAATCATTGCTAAATTTTTGCCTATATAAGGTGGAGGTTTCTCTTCATAATTCACAACACAACACAAACTAAAAAAAAAACGTTTTTACAAAAACAAAAACGTTTTCGAAAAGAAAAAGCTAGAAAAATGTCTTTCGGTGGTGATATATACGAGCAACGGAAATGAATGTATATGTATAGAGATGCTACTGGAATCGTGACAAAGGAGTTTATGAACGGGGTTGAAATATTCATGTACCAAGCCAGTCAAACTGAAATCACGCTTGAATCGGGTAAGATGTTATGTCCTTGTTGGAAGTGCAAAAATACAAAATTTGCTCGAGTAGATACTGTTTGGAATCATCTATTAAATAGGGGGTTTACACCACATTATTATATCTGGTTTCACCATGGGGAAGGTTATAGTGATGGTGGAAATGATGAAGCAAGTAGTAGTAATTATAATAATACTAGAGGTAATGTGGATGAATCGAGTAATTTGCATGATGTTGGTAATCAGAATGAGGTTCATGGGGTTGTAGAGCATGATAGGATGCATGAGATGGGCGTAGATGCATTTCAGGAAACCAATACCGAACCAGTAGTTGTTGAGGCACCTAACTTAGATGCAAAAAGGTTTTATGACATCGTAAATACTGCAAACTAGCCTATCTATGAGGGATGTAGAGAAGGTCTGTCTAAATTGTCACTGGCANCTGCAAACCAGCCTATCTATGAGGGATGTAGAGAAGGTCTGTCTAAATTGTCACTGGCAGCTAGGATGATGAACATTAAAACAGATTGTAATTTATCTCAAACATGCATGACTTATTCAAAGAGTATTTGCCAGAAGACAATGTGTCTACTAAATCATATTACGAGATTCAGAAATTGGTGTTTAGTCTTGGTTTGCCTTGTGAGATGATAGATGTTTGCATCGACAATTGTATGATCTTTTGAAAAGATAATGATCAGTTACAGGAATGTTGATTCTGTAAGAAGCCGAGATATAAGCCACAAGGGAGTGGGCGGAAGAAGGTACCGTATCAGCAGATGTGGTACTTACCAATAACAGACAGGTTGAAGAGATTATATCATTCTAAAAGGACAACAGCTACGATGAAATGGCATGCAGAGCATTCACAGACGGACGGCGAGATCAATCATCCTTCAGATGCAAAGGCTTGGAAACATTTCAATACGGTACATGATAATTTTGCTAGAAATATTAGGAATGTTTATCTTGCTCTATGCACTGATGGTTTTAGTCCGTTTAGAATGTCTGGTAGACAATATTCTTTGTGGCCATTAATCCTTACGCCTTATAACCTTCCTCCGGGGATATGCATGGAAAAAGAATTCTATTCCTAAGTATTCTAGTTCCTGGTCCTAAGCATCCAAAGCGGTCACTCGACATATTTCTACAACATCTAATTCACGAGCTAAAACAGCTGTGGACTCATGGGGTTCAAGCATATGATTTCTCATCCCAAACAAATTTTACGATGAAGGCGGTGCTTATGTGGACAATAAGTGACTTCCCTGCCTACAGAATGTTATCAGGGTGGACAACACATGGGAGATTGGCTTGTCCTTATTGTCGTGGGAGGACAGATGCATTTCAACTTAAGTATGGGAAGAAGACATGTTGGTTTGATTGTCATCGCTGGTTTCTATCATTGAACCATCCGTACCGCCGAAACACGACTTTGTTTAGAGTAAAGTGAAGTTTCGGGATCCCCCACCACCGTATCTATCCGGGGACCATATTGAAGGAGAAATTGATTATTATGGTGCTCTAATAACAGTTCCCCGTGGGGGTAATTGGCATGTTTCAAGTAATATGCCGGACTATTATGGATAACATCACAAGCACAAAAAGAGTATATTTTGGGAGTTGTCATCGTAAAACAACATTAAAACACTAATTTCATCGTAAACGCGTTGCTACGTTACGACGTCGTTACGATGTTGTACATTTACAACGCGTTTATGACGAAATGGAATTCTATATAAGCCCACGAGAATTCTCATTTTCCTTGCCATTTCCTCTCTTCTCCTTCTCTCTCTAAGGTACTTCTTTCTACCTTTGCTCTAGATTTTTTCTAATTTTATGGTTTTAAGATAGATGAAATTAGGATAGATGTGGAATTAGTATAGATGGAATATAGTAATTAGGAAGGAATTTAGATTTTAGAATATAATTAAGAATTTCCTGTTATCATAGATTATTAATTAATTAATTTTCTTATTTTTGTAGAATTATCTATGGCTCCACGTAAGCATACACGACGTGTCCACTACAACGACTTTATTCAGGGCACGTCTTCGTCGTCGGGTTCTGCTGGAGCGTCGACTTCTTTGGTGATACCCGAGACACAGTCATAGACTATCCCGTCTCATTTACAGTTAGTATCGGAGCAGCAACCGGATGAGACCATCGACCCTCAACCGGTTCCTGGAGCTATTCATCCGGATCTCATGGTACCACCGGATGCACCTTATGCGCAGTATAGGGTGGAGGATATTCTCGTGCATGGAAATCGCGGGACTTTGCCGATATTGCATATCGATCGTCCGACTGGTACTTATTAGTAAGTAAACTATATAATATTAATTTTATTTATTAAATTTAAAAAATTAAAATTATTTCAAAGTATATATTTACTAATTATAATTGTTTTATTATTTGTTTTATTTAATTACTAATTAATACTAAATCCTTTTTTTTTACAACAACGTTGGAACTGGGACGTCTTCATCAACAAAACCGTCAAACATGAGTTCAACAAGAAAGTCATGAAGCGGCTTGCTAACATTGTCTCTGATTGGAAGACAGATTGGGAAGTGAAAGGAGATTATGGCAAACCTAACTTCATGACAGCCGCAGTTTGGGAGGGGTTGAAGAATTTTTGGGCAGACCCCAATTCCGTGAAGAAAGCTACTCAGTGTTCTGCTTCTCAGAACACGACTGGTCCAGACGATTTGCCGCTCGCTATGCCTCACACTGCTGGGCAGACTCCTTTTGGCGGAGTCACTCTACAGATGGTAAGTTGTTTTATTTAAAATTAAAATATTTAGTTCATTACTTATTAATTACTTAGATATTTAACTAAATTTTACAATTTTTAGGCTGAAGAGTTATGACATGTTCTTTCTCTTCCGGATTTGTTCGAGCGGACTCATAAGACCAAGTCCGGAGTTTTTGTCGACGTTAGATCGGAGAGGCTACAAAACGAAGCTACAACTGTTGTTCAGGAGCGTCAGACTCAGCTTTCCCAGGAATCCTCTGATGGTACTCCTCCGATGGTTCTCAACAGATTCATCTATGAACGTTTGCCAACTATCGGCTCTAGTTACATGTTTTCGAAAAACCTTTTATTTAACCGTTTATTTTGCTTTTAACTGTCTTCCTTGAACAAAATCACCTATAGGATCTATTATGTTGCCTTTTAAACTATTTTCTGAAATAAACAATATTTGTTTGTTGCCGAAAAGAAAAACATTTTTGTATTGTAATTCTTAGCTTTCTGGTGAGATTTGACGCTTTTTTGCTCTCTTATGATTAAATAATAGCTTCTTCAAAATTCTGGACTGGCCATGACTTATTTTTCTGGGAATTTCATCAGCTGGAGGACTCTGGCTTTATTAGGTAAAACTATTATCTCATAAAATAATGATTAATCTTTAGTTGTTATATTATAAAATATCTAAACTAACTCATAGAAATGTAAAAAATTCCGGTTTAGGTGCTTTACCATGCTTCATTCAACTATTCGGTTTATTCTTCGTACCGGAGTCCCCAAGATGGCTGGTTGGTCAATTTTCTTTATTACATAATTATTTTATGAACCATTTTTGGGTTAAAATATAAGTTATCAAAGTGGAAATGAAACTAAACTAATTAAATATTTTGAAGGCAAAAGTTGGTACAGAAAAAGAGGTTGAAATTCACTGCTTCAGCTTAGAGGAAGAGATGTGGATATCTCTCGTGAAGCCTCAGAAATTCAAGTGAGTTTTACTATATTATATTTATAGATTACTTTTGTTTAGAAATTTTATTTAAACATTTATTTTTTAATCTATAAAGCATAACCGAAAGAACGATGAAACCCTTTACATTAAAACATTTACAATAACGTGAGTCTTAGTAAGTTTTCTTTTGATTTCAGGTTATGACCAAGATGGTCGAAAATGATTCAAAGTCGAGTTTTGGTGATTTGTTTCAGAGAAAATATAGATACACACTTGTGGTACATTGGAATTAAAAATAATTTTTTAAATTTATAAGTACATAAAGTAGTTGTAGACTATTTTATATAGAGCAGCATTCAACTTGGTTAAAAATATATAAATTAATTGGTCAGGTAGGAGTGGGGCTAATGTTGATACAACAATTCTCAGGAAGTTCTGCTGTACTCGCTTATGCAAGTTCCATTTTTAGAAAAGCTGGTAAGATTGATTCACTATTATTACTTTTTATCAATACTGCTTTTTATATAAAATATAGTTAATTTGCACATGTTAATTAAATTATGTTTAAATATGTTCAAAATTTTGATTATTTTTAAATCTATAAACTGAAAAAAGTAAAAATCATTGAAAATAAATTAATCCCAGTTGAAAACGATATATTTATATGTATTATAAATATGATATATTTATTGGGTTTTTAATATATGATATATTTATTATACGGCTAGAGGTCAAATTGTTTGTCAAAATTGGAACTTCAATTAGATAACTAAAATTTTGGAATACTTAGATGTTTCATAGTTGTTCATACTCTATATTAGTTTCATATATCACATAAAAAGATAACTATATATATTTTAGAAAATTTTGTGAAATGAGTTAACAAAAGAATAAAAATTGTGAAGTCACTTTCCATTATTGTTAGTTTATCTTATGTAATAACAGGTTTTTCGGTGGCTATTGGAACGATAATGCTTGGCCTCTTCGTGTTAAGTATATATTTCCTCCCTGACAAAGATAATTATATCTCAAAAGCCAAATTTTTTCTACTTAATTCTCTAATACAAATTTGATTAAATATTTTATATTCTATCCTAGTTTCTTTTATTTTTTCTCTAGTCTTAATTAATTTTTTACTTTTAAAATAGTAAATAATTTTAAATTATCATTTCGAAATATTTTTTTAAAAGTGAAAAAAATCCTTAAATATCTAATATTTTAAAATGAAAGAAGTACATTTTTTTGTCAATTTTTTTTTTTTTTGGTTCGAAAACAGAATAGATATTATAATGCGTATACTCTCTTTTTTCCTCCAATAGCGACATCACTTTTTGAGAATTTTAAATATTGAACTCCTTTTGAAATCTTTGCAATTGCACAGGACATCCTCACTCTTGCAAATCGATTTCTTTCTATCTCTTTCCATTTTATCAGTAGAAGTAGTTATGAAGAGCAGATCTACTTGCTAAATCTGCTTTGTATAACTAAACCGTTGAAGTCTTTAATGAATACATTTATTTTGGTGACCAAAAAAAATAAAAAAAATATTGAACTCTTGTTAGCAACTTAGCATTGAATTGTATTTATGGCTATTGGCAGATACCAAAAGCCATTATTGGTGTCATTCCTGTCGATAAATGGGGAAGACGACCTCTCTTATTGGTTAGTAACTTTTTTTTTTATAAGTACAATTATTTATTACTAATAACAAATCGTAGAAAGTTCTAAAAATCGATCCACAAAAAAAAAAAAAACATATCTATAAGGTTTTACCAAGTTTTAAGGCTGATTAAAACTATTGAGACATATAGACTTCTGCGTCTGGAATGAGCATAACTTCCATACTTATTGGGGTCGCCTTCACATTACAGGTTATTTTTCAAATTTTTATATAATTATTTAATTTAGTATTATTAACTTCCTTTTTTTATTCTTAGAATGTTATTGTATATTTGGTATGAACAGAAAAAGCAATTGCTTCCAGAACTCACTCCAATATTTACATTTATATGCGTTACGGTAATATATTTTGTCTACTTTTACATAATTTTCTCTGCTTGACAAAAAAAAAAAAGAACATAATTTTCTGTTTTCTAATATGTTTTTCCTAAACATTATTTTTATTACACACTGATTACATAATATTAAAGAGTTCATATTTTTATATATAGGATTCCACCTCTATATAAAAAATAATTCAATTCAACGAGGATTACAAACAAAGTGACAAACTTTAGGTTCATAATTTATCCAGAAAAAATGCCAATTTTTTATTGATTTACTATCTTATAACATAAGTTTTTACCCTATAAAATCATTTTCAAAAAAAAAGTTTTTACCTTATAAAAACTTAAGTTTTTACCTTATAAAATTATAAAAACATTTGCAATATAAGTTATGAGATTAATTAGTATGGATCATCATTCAAACCGGAAGTTTAATTTAGAAAATTATGCTATAATATATGTATTATACCAAGCTTTTCTTTAGTAGTCGCACCAACATCTTTTTTTATAGATAATATTTTCAGTGATAGCGACGACATCCATAAAATCGCTGCAATTATGAATGTTTGCATGTGTTGCTGAAAAAAATCATCTATAAAAATAGTCGCAGTTTTTCTTTTTGTGGGTCGCAGCGATAGGTGAGTGTAATATACAATTCTTTATTTTTTAATTTAAATTTTGTGAATGCAATAGGAACATTTTACGTTTTTGGGGTTCTGGGAGGAACAGCTTTACTATAAACGAACCATTATTTTAAGTGGGAATTTCAAAAATAACCTTTTTTACATGTTTCTTTTCAAAACATATTCTTTTTTTTTGAAAATTGAAAGAGAAAAATAGGTATAAAATGTTACTCTTTGAAGAAAGGCATATCAAAAAAAGTATTTTTTAAAATTCTTCTTATTATTCTTATTATTTTATTTTAAAATGTTTATTTCATTATCTGCTTAATTTAAAAATGGTGAATAGTAAATAGTCATATTAATTAGCAACGCAACATCGATCAAAACCTAACTGATGGAACCCCTTAAATCTGATGCTTATCGATCATCTATAGAGTCGTCTTTTTGTTTTTATTTTCAGGAAAGATTATAAATTGCAAAATGAGTTATCGTAAAGTCACGTTCACAACAATCAATTATAGAATATCACTTTCACGTACAACTAACCAATCGTTGAAGTTGATTATACAACATTCTCGATATCCCCATTCCACTAACTTTACTTGGCTTCTTGCCAAAAAGACATTGCGTTCACTTATTAGGTACAAAGATACGAATAAAGTGTTTTTCCACAATTAGTTTGTGTGAACAAATAATATTAGACTAATTTGAAACGCAGCAAAATAGAAAATTTGATTTCTTTTATATTAGTTTATAAAGTTGGATACAAATCGATGTCAGTTAGGTAATCGATATATAACTAACACTATCTCTTCTATTGACAAAAAAAAAAAAACTAAGACTCTCTCTTTCTCTCTCTTTCTAATTATTAGATGTTTTAGATTTTTCACACAATACAAAATTTGTGAAATAACATTTTAACTTTACTTATTACTTGATATACAACATACATTAAAACTCGATAAATTAATAATTGTTATAAACTAGTAAAATTATCCGATCCCAAATCAAACTAATATAAATTTAATAAATTAATAACATTTTTTTTAAATCTCCTATGTAAAAATATAGCCCCAATAACATCATAAATTAATAATTATAAATATTATGTATATATTAATTTAAAATAATTTAGTAAATTATGAATTCTTTTTTTTTTGTCGTCTTATTAAAATAAAAGAAACTAACAAAGTTGTGAGCAGAGGAAAATTATGAAAAGGAAAGAAAGACATAAAGCCAAGAAGAGGCACCAAGAGCGTGTATGAGTTATATCTTCCGTCGCAAGTAACACTATCTGTGAGCTTCCGAGATGCGGTGTTGGCTTTGAAGGAAGAGTGCATCACCACACAAGACCTAAATTGAGATTGTAGGCCTTTAAACTTGAGTAACAGAGCTTTATATTTCGGTCAGCGTGATGGACAAGAAACATCATCAACAATGCTTTTGTTTTCTGTCCAAATCACCACAGCCGAGTAACAAAGATCAAGGACACTTGAAGAGTCCAAAGAAAACCTTGTCAATCAGCAAGTAAGCGAGTTGTAATCGGAGGCAAAGCATCTCTAGCATGGTGAATTACCGAACCAGAAGCATCGCGGCTAATCCACGCAATCCCACACAAACCTGGAGGCCGAACCCATGACATTCCAACATTACATTTCAGTATACCACAAGATGGTTTGCGCCATTGTTAGTCTTTCAACGAAACGCGAGGGATAAGCTTATCTTTTTGTAGACGAGAGTTCAAATTATTCCATTCAGAAGCAGCATCCGCAGCCTTTGAAATTAAAATGTCAGAATCACTCGGACGATTAGCTAATTAGAATTCTTCCATTCAGAAGCAGCATTCTTCCATTTCTTTGTTTCCATATCTCCCATACGATCCAAGGTAGGGCTGGAGATAAAGGATTGTTACTTCCACAGCAAGATATTAGATTGAGGAAGTATTCCATTGTTTGGGTAAAATCATAGTTTGGTACGTTGTAGAGGCAAGGAAAACCAGCTTTATCCCATACCTGTCGAGCTATCACACAATCAAACAAAACATGTTTGATAGATTCCGAGTCTCGATGACAAATAGAACACAGCGGATTGATAGGAATGCCGTGAGAAACCAAACAATTTCCAACAGCAAGAACATCGGATAAAGTCCTCCACAAGAAAAATTTAATTTTTGGAACTGTCTCAATCTTCTAAATTTTTTGCTTGACCGTATTTATACTCAGAATATGAGCTGGAACAGGATCTTGATAAGATAGTGGTTGAGATGCTAACCACATACCACTTTTTACCGAGTAAGTCCCATCTTTAGTGAAAGCCCAACACCATACATCATGCATCTCTTTAGACGCTGGCAAAGCTGAGATACGAGCTACCTCCAAAGGTGGAAATAAGGTATGGATTTTAGAAATAATCCAATCACCATCATCTGAGATTAAATCTTTGACGTGTAGGTTAAGATCAATTGTCACCTCTTTGTTGATAGGTCTTCGTGGAGTCCCATCAAAAACCCATTTCTCTAACCACACCATCGTGTTTTCCCCATTGCCAATAGTCTTCATCAAACCCCGGAAAAGAAGATCCCGACCAAAACATATGTTACGCCAAGCATACGAAGGTCTAGTCCCAATCGCCGCATTTAAAACATCACCATGTGAATAATACTTAGCCTTGTACAATGTAGCAAAAAGGGAGCTAGGATCATGTAAAAGGCGCTAAGCTTGTTTGGCTAGAAGAGTTTGATTGAAGAGCTCAATATCTTGAAACCCAAGCCACCATCGACTTTGGATTTGCACATTTTGGACCAAGATACCCAATGAACTTTGTTCTTGTTTTCTTCACTATTCCACCAAAAATTTGTGATTGCACTAGTAAGCTTCTTGCACTGATGTTTGGTAAGTCTAAAACAAGACATAGTATACACCAAGAGAGATAATGCAAACGACTTGATAAGAACTTCCTTCCCACTATAAGAAAGCAATTTAGCATACCAACCACTTAAATGTCCTTTTAAACGGTCCGTGATAAAAGCAAGTATATCACGTTTTGAACCATTTAAACACTCGGGAAGACCGAGGTATTTACCATCACCTCCGACGTTGGTGATACAAAGATAAAGACCCAGCATCCTTCGAGTAATTGGGTCAATCCTGCTTCCATATGTTACCGTAGATTTTTCAAAATTTATTACCTTTCCAGATGCCTCGCAATAGATCTTGAGACATCGCAGCAATTGGAAACATTCATTCAATGTAGCTCGACATAAGAACACACGGCGAATAATAGTTGTTGAATAGGAGGAGCAGCAGGAGCAATCTTCATACCCGATAAGAGACCATTATTAGTGGCTTTCTTCATTATATGGCCAAGACCTTCGGTACATAGTTTAAATAAAAAAGGGGATAAGGGGTCTCCTTGACGAATGCCTCTCCTAGGCTTAATAAGACCATGAGAAACATCATTAAGGAGCACCGTATAAGTCACCGAAGAAATACATTCCATCACCCAAGATATCCATATCAAGTTAAAACCCAATTTTGACAAAACAAGCTCGACAAAGGACCATTCTATTCTATCGTACGCCTTAGAGATATCGGTTTTGACAACAATATAGTCCTTATTGCATTTTGGATCAGCAGAGAGGGCATGAATCATCTCATGTGCGATGAAGATATTGTCCGAAATTAATCTCCCTTCCACAAAGGCACCCTGCTCTACCGAAACCAAAGAAGAAAGACAACTTTTAAGACGATTACTGAGTACCCGAGAGACAATCTTATAGGCCACGGAACACAAACTAATAGGCCTTAGATCTGCCATTTGACTTGGGTTTGGCTTTTTTGGGAGAAGACATAGTTGTGTATAATTCCAGTCCGTGGGGATACGTTCCGTCTCGAAGAAATCTTTAACCTCTTTAATGACTTGCTCACCAATAATATCCCAATAAGCTTGGAAAAAGGCTCCTGTCATCCCATCTGCACTTGGAACCTTATGACTTTGGATGCTAAACGCAGCCACTTTTATCTCCTCCGACGAAATCGGTTTGGTAAGATTAGTGTTCATTTTCGATGATACTGTTAGGATCATATCATCAAGAACATCAATTTCAGCCCGCAGACCTGAAGATGCTAACAAATCACGGTAATAAGCAACCATTATTTCACCCTTAGATGCTTCAGCAAAGTGTTCTTCACCGTTTGCATTAAAGAGAGAAATAATAGCATTCTGACTTCGTCTTCTTTGAATACAGCCATGAAAAAACTTTGTGTTTCTATCACCTTCTTTGAGCCAAGTTTCACGACTTTTTTGCTTCTAAAATTGTTCCTCTTCAACGTAAGCACTAGAAAGATCCTTTATCAAATTTTGAATTGAAGACCAACACGGAACATCTCGTCGTTCTTCAAGTTATAACTTCTCCTTCAATTCTGTAATCCATGTGTGAGAGTTACAACTTGCTCCACATTTCCAGTGAGCAAACTCCCTTCGACAGAGAACTAACTTGTTTAAAAGCGAAACATTAGAGGTATCATTATTACGATCCCAACTTGAAACAATCAGTTGACGAACATCCGATTCATCTATTTTCAAAAATAAAGAGACCTCTTTTGATATTATCTTAGCGTATAAACCTAACCAATAATGGTTTATGATTTGATCCAACTCTTGGCAAATATTCAGTTAAAACCGATGGCCAAATATGAACCCACGAAGGATTAACGAGTGCTCTATCAAGCTTGGATATCAAGCTTGGATTGAATGATCATATTATTTCTCTTACCCAGCCATGAGAAGCTGTTACCAATGTGTGGAAATTCTCGAAGACAACAATCAGCCATCATGTCTAGAAAAGGTTGAAAAGAAACTTCTAAACGTTGTGGTCCACCTAATTTTTCAGAATTCTGAGCAATCTCATTAAGGTCCCCAACAACACACCAAGCATCTGAACGAGTACTTCCAATATCAACCAAAATATCCCGTACAACTTGTCTATAACTTCTGTCCGGAGCACCGTAAACAAAAGAAATATAAAAGAGTAAAGACCCTATATTAACTTGAACATCGATAATATGTTTATTAGATTGAAGAAGAACAACATTATAAGAAGATTTCCAAAATAATGCTAGTCCTCCACTTAAGCCAATAGGGTCCACGATATGAGCATTATCATAACTGATTGAATCGTGTAATCTTAGAACGTAACCGGTGGAGTTTTTCGTCTCCATGAGGAACAATATATCGGGAAAATGAGTACGTCTCATTTCCTGAAGCATATGAATTGTCGAGGTATTCCCCAAGCCTTGACAATTCCAACTCATTAGACTCATCTTGCTTCCAGCGGTTCCTCATCCGGAACCATCGTAGTATTGCTGCGTTTTGCTGTTTGGGAGACAGCGGGATCAGTAGAATCTGTTAACGATTTACATTTGGCTGTATAATCATCATGAGAAGAAGGCAGCGATTTCTCTCTATAAACCATAACCATCTTCCTACGGTGTTGTCGACGCTATTTACTTGGTCTCTTACGGAAACTTAAGACGAAGGATCAAACCCAGAAGAGCTAGCACCGTCAAGTTCAGCTCAAAAAACTGTAGGTTCAAACCTTGTCTCAGCGGTAACAACCTTATCACGAGCCGCCTTAAATGAGTCTGCAAGTAGCGTCACTTGATCTTTATTGACCGTAGATTTCTTTGAGAAGTCAAAAACATGTCCCTTGCCCTTCTCAAAATCCGTAGTAATGTTAATTGGAGCTTCAAGCCGTAACATCGCACATATATCATTATTATCATCATCCAACTTCCATACCAATTTTCGCAGACGAACTTACCTCGCCTTCTTCTCTGATTCATCCGCCACATAGAGGTAATTACGCATCACATCCAGAACGTCATCAGCTATCTTAGGTTTCCCTGTCACTTCATCAACGCATACATCACTATATGTTAAGACGAAAAACAGGGGATCATCTTCTCGCAAAATTTTCTTAATCGGAAAACGTATTCCTTTCTTCTCCACCATAGCAATATCATGTCGGTTATTAGAGAGAAGAGGACATCAAGGCTTGTCACGATCCAAACGTTGGCAATTCAAACAATAAGTCTTTATTCTTTCATGCTCAAAGCAAATCTTAATTATCTCATCATCAGGTAATTCGAATTCTTTCTCATTTTTCAAAGATCAGGAGACATTGAATAAAACTCTAACTCGAATAAAACCTTTGCCCTGAGGTTTTTTAGGGTCGAAATATAGGTCTGTAACCTGTCCCAAAAAACCTGCAATTTCTTTTAACACATCCGAGTCATAGCAAACCAGGGTAATATGACTCATACGAACCCAAATCGGAATTAGCTGCAGAAACATCTCCAATTGTTTTTCATCCCAACGTTCTAACACAATCGACCAATCATCATAGGTCCAAGCACCAGCATCCAAAACAGCTTGTAGATTAACTTCATGATCAAAAATAAATTGAAAACGATCTTCAGAGAGAGCATAAGCGTGACAGCGATCATAGACTCTCCATATACGTGGCATATCATGAATGAAACTAGGCATCTTCTGAAACACATGGTTAAGAAGAAGATCTACTAAACTACATTTGTTTTGTTCCGCAGCTGAGATCTTAGGCTTTAGCTTCAACTTAAAAGGTGTATTATCATTCATAGTCATCTTTTCCAAAGCAGAACTGATCGAAGAGAGCATCGTAAACAAAGAGGAAGCCCACGAATAGAGATGAGAAGGGTCTCACCAACGGCGGCTAGGGTTGTGATGCTGAATCAGGCTAGGGTTTATCCAAAAAAAGAAAGAAACAAAGCCGAAAACCTTAGAATTAGGCGGAAAAAGGAAACTTCCGTGATACGATAGCTCTACCTATTAGGTTTGAGAGACTCTAATAGAGAAAGAGAGGGCTAAGCTCCTAGAGGAGAAAAACCTGAGGAATTTTAATTTGTTTACGTGTAGTAGATTATGAAAAATGTGTTATGTATTTTTTTAAAAGTTATTCACTGAATTTAATCTTTAATTTTTCACATTACATCAAAATTTTCTAATGTTTTTGAAATACAAGCAAATATTGTAAAGAATTAAACATAATAACTGGTAAATTAACGGTAACTACTTATATAGTGATAACGAAAACTTCGTAATATTGAAGTCAAAATTTCTTTTAAAACAAAATAATATACTGACAAATATGAAATATGTAAATATCAAATTAAAAATAAATTAGAGTAACAAAAAAATAGAAAAAATAAGAACTCTAAAACACTTAAATTTTAAATTATGAAAATAATAAATCAAATGTAACATTTTCAAAAATTTTGGTCAAATAGGTCTATAAATTAGTAAATATTGATTTATGGATAAATGAATAAATATCAATTTTTAGATAATTTAATATTACTATAAATTAAAAAATTTCTAAGTACTAATATTTATGATTTATAGAAATTTTATTTTATATAT
>OVAX01003897.1:0-16438 GCA_900406405.1 Lepidium africanum | reverse complement strand
CCCTTAGCTCTAACCCCGTGAGCTCAAGCTTGCTCACCGAAACCTTATCGTCTCGAGATCTCTCTCTCTCTATCTCTAAAGTCTCACTGTAACTAGAAAGAAAAATGAATCAGACTAAAGAAAACNCTGTAACTAGAAAGAAAAATGAATCAGACTAAAGAAAACGAACCAGAGCACCTCTGTTTCTAGTTTCGTTAGTTACAAAGTAACTCCTCCAAACCGAAACTAACCAACCTATTTAATTGAATTAAACCAACCCGGTTTCGGTTCAGTCTAATTTCCTAAACCCAAACCCTCTACAACACACAGAAGGTTTATTATAAGCTTATGATCATGACTAATTCCTTCAATATGGATATGGAGTTCCACCGCCGCCTCAGCAGCTAACAAAGAATGAAGCAAGGCTAGAGAATGTTGATACTTTTCTTACAGGAATTTCGTTGTTAAGTTAGTGAGAACTAAAAATGTTATTCACCAACAAAACGACAATTTAAGATTTTTTTGGCCATACCCTCAAAGCATGTTAATTAAACTCTTCTTTGGTAATATATTCACATTTTATACATTAAAAAAGCGTAAAACTAAAGCAAAAATATGAGCGACGAGGAAATATTCTAGTGTTCAATACGGTCACTAGTTTTAGACAATTCATATTAGTCTATATATGTTAAGGCTCATAAGAGCATATACATTTGAGTCATATTGAAAATCGTTTTTTATCTTTTTCTTAATGAAAACTCTGTGTTATGGTTGCTTTATAAAATTATAAATATTGATTTTTAACAATATAAATTTATATTTATTTTAATCTGATGTGAATAAAATGATCTACAAGCAAAACTCACCAACCCTTAGGATTTTAATACTGCAAAGGCTGTGAAAGCCCATATCCACATTTATAAGTCTCTTATTGCAGATTGGAATTAATTAGCTCATATAATTTTACCCAACGTCCCAAGGAATCTGATGAATTTTAATATCTTTTTTACCCAAGAGGAGCAAAATAAGATTAGCAGCTTACATTAACTATGTGATGAAAAAACTAAAAAATTGCACTATGAATGGTTAAAAAAGAGGCTATAATCGAGCTAGCCTACCCCCTCATAAAACCCCATTAAAGAGATAGTGACTCGTGACCAAATCAAATCTCAAGGCTCTTAGTTTAAATAAGCAGTAAACAACCCTCTGATTCAAAGCATCACCACCACAAAACATCAAACACAAAAAAACTATTATCAAAAAGTACGTGAGAGAAATGAATTCTCCAATGATGAAGCTCTTGCTATTATCACTTATTGTGATATCGAATGGAACAGACGTTGATCTGATGAAGAAAGAGTGTAGTTACACAGATTACCAAAACACATGCCTTAAATGTCTTGAATCAGACCCAAACACTCATCTAGCCGACCGTGTTGGATTCCCCCAAATCATTATTCACTGTCTTGAATCTCAACTCCATATCCTCGTTACGTAAGTTTCATTAAACCATAATATTTTAACGTATTTTCTATTATATTTTGGAAAATAACCCTTTAATTACTCTCTTGTATTTTGTTCAAATCACTCTTGTATAAATGTCTATATATATTCGTTTTGCACTAAATTAATACTAATCCCAACATTTTGTAATCTAATCTGCTTTCTTGTTCGAACATTCTTTTAACTTCACCTATAAAGTTTTAGCTTCATAATAGTATCATCATCTTACGAAAGAAAAAAAAAAAACATTCTTGATTCATTTATATTTCATATATTAACGACTATTAATTTTTTTTTTTTTTTTGTAGCAACGTCACGAGTATATCGTCGAGGAAAAAAGAGACAATTAAGAAAGTTCTGGAAGACTGCAACAGAGGCTTTTCGGTTGCAAAATTAACGCTTTACGAAGCCAAGAACAGTGTGATAATTACCCGTAACTACAATAAAACCGACGTTTTGGTGAAAACTGCGTTAAGATATCCTCTGACATGCAGAGAGAGTCTTCAAAAGCTCAAGTTCAAAGAGTCACCTCAAGTTTATGACGAGATCAGTGTTTATGGCCAACTCTCGTATGTTGTTAGGACGATGATCAAGTGTCTCGAGTATTTTAATTATATATCTCATTAATAGTTTATCTTTCTATATTGTTGGAGGTTGACCAACGACCTCGGTCCATTAGCAAGTCCACTAGAACAGTCTCAACATCTCAAAAATGGATCAGAAAAAACACTTTGCCACTTTGGCCCGCTTAGCACCTTATTGGGCCTCCAAACAGGCCCAAAATCAAGCAGTGTCACTGACTTACGGAGATGACGCACCCATCGCGTGCAGAGAAAATAAGGGTACGACATTCCCCTATAAAAGGGGAGGTGAAGTGCCAGCAAGGGAGAGGCTTTTGGAACAGTAACTTCCACCTGGATAAACATTAGTACTTAGACAATTTTATGTAACAGACGAACTCGTGGCATTAACACTGCGAGCCCGTCCTCGTCACTATTTGTCCATGTTATTTTTAATTCACTTAATAAAACGAGATCTTTTTGTTGGATAATTCCTTAGCTTAGACTCCAAGTTATCTTTAGATAAGAGTTAGTTACTAGAGATAACACCAAATAATTATAGGATTTAGGGAGATTAGCCTAGTCTATAAATAAGAGTCTTGGGAGAGTTGTTCTTTAAGATTTGTGAAAGTATTTTGGTTAAGTTTTGAGCAAGTTTCTTAATCAATAAAGAAGAGCAAGTTCTTTAAAAGTCTTTTGCGAATTTCGATTTCCATTGGTATCAGAGCTTGAGTCAAAGATCCAATCAAACAAGAAGAAATCGCACGAAGCCAAGGATGGGAGACGTGATCCAACAACCACCACGAAAGGATCCTGGAGTTCCATCGATCCAATGTCCTATGTTATCATCAACAAACTACACAGTTTGCGCGATGAGAATGAAGATTACACTTCGAGTTAATTAAGTATGGGAAACAATTGAACCAAGATCTACGAACGTGAAGAAGAATGTCACAGCCATAGCTCTCTTGTTTCAATCTATTCCCGAAGAACTCATCTTGCAAATCGGAGATCAAGATACGGCTAAAGGGCTTTGGGATGCTATTAAATCACGGTATCAAGGAGCTGATCGTGTGAAGGAAGCAAGGTTACAAACCCTATTGGCGGATCTAGAAAGATTGACTGTGAGGGACAATGACACGGTTGATGAATTTTCGGGAAAGATTTCCGGAATTGCAGCTCAACCGGCCTCGCTTGGAGAATCCATTAGTGAAACAAGACTTATCAAGAAATTTCTTAATGGATTACCGGTGGATAAGTATATTCACATTGTGGCTTCTCTAGAACAAGTCTTAGACCTTAAGACAACAAGGTTCGAAGAGGTAATCGAGAGAAGCAAGGCGTTTGAAGAAAGAATTAACGCGAAAAACAAACACGTGGAAGAGCAAGGAAAACTCATGTTTTCAAACAAAGAAGAAGACCGAGGAGGATGAGGCCGAGGAAGAGGAGGTCGAGGACGTGGAAGGGGTCGAGGAAGATCAAGTAACCGAGACCAAGAAGAAGATACCAAAAGCTATGACAAAAGGGAAACTAGAGATCGATCCAAGGTGATATGTTGGAGATGTGACAAGCCGGGACATTTTGTTTCAGCTTGTCCCGATAGACCTAAAGAGTCAAGAAGCAAATCTCAATGAACATCAAGAGGAAGAAGAAGAAATTGAAGAAGAAGCTCTTCATGTTCATGAGGTTGTGTTCTTGAATGAAGATAAAGTTTTCCCTAAAACTTATGAAGCAAGTAAAGAAGGCTCATAAATTTAGTACCTTGACAACAGAGCAAGTAATCACATGACAGAAAATAAAGAGTTCTTCTCTAAGCTAGATGAACACGTCAAAGGAAAAGAAAAGTTTGGAGATGGCTCATATGTCAACATAGTTGGGAAAGGGTTTATCGTGTTTGTTGGCAAAACTGGAGAGCGAAAGGTACTCAAAGACATATATTATATACCCGATTTGAAGCATAGNAAAAGACATCTATTTTATACCCAATTTGAAGCATAATATCATAAGTCTTGGACAAGCAACTGAGAATGGGTGTGAAGTTAAGATGAAAGGAGACCAATTACACCTTAGAGACCCACGAGGAAGACTACTAATTCAAGTGACAAGATCATCAAACCGGTTGTACAAAACATCACTCGAGATTAGTCATCAAAAGTGTCTTCTCGCCAAAGACGATGACATCACGCGAACTTGGCACTTACAGCTAGGGCATGTGAGCTTTGGGTGATGAATAACATGGTAAGAAAGGAGATGGTTATTGGATTACCGCAAATAAGCCATGAGAAGAGCCTATGTAAAGTTTGTCTAGTTGGAAAACAAATCAAAAACTCGTTTCCAACAAAGACAAATTTTCAAGCACAAAAGGTTTTGGATTCGATTCATGGGGACTTATATGGTCCGATTTCACCTACAACTCCAGCAAGTAATCGATATACCTTTATATTGATAGATGATCATTTAAGATATATGTGGTCCTTCTTATTAAAAGAGAAAAGTGAGGCGTTTGATTAGTTCAAAAGGTTTAAAGATAATATTGAGAAGTAAACAACTTTGACCATCAAAACGTTTCACACCGATAGAGGAGGAGAGTTTACTTCCGCTAAGTTCAACTTGTTTTGTGAAGAGAATGGATCACAAGACATTTAACTGCACCATATACACCTCAACAAAATGGTGTAGTTGAGAGAAGGAATCGTACTCTTATGGAGATGACAAGGAGCTTACTCAAAGAGATGAAGGTACCGAATGAATTTATGGGAGAAGCCGTACGACATTCAACTTATCTTATCAATAGGCTACCAACGAAAGCTCTGAAAGGACAAACACCTTTTGAGAAATTCATGGGACGAAAACCAAATATCGAACACTTAAGGGTTTTCGGTTGTGTTGCTTATGCAAAAATCCATGGTCCACACCTTAAGAAGCTCGACGATAGATCAAGGAGTGTGATCAATCGTGGGTCCGAATTTGGTTGCAAAGCTTATAGGCTTTATGATCCAATCACAAGAAAGGTGATTGTGAGTAGAAATGTAGTCTTTAATGAAAGAAATGCTTGGGATTGGGAAACTTCCAAAGAAAACGATAGAAAACCGAGTATGTTCGATATTCATCAAGAGAATCTTGTAGGAGAAGTAAATGAACCAGAAGATGATCTTGATGAACACGAAGAAGGAGGAGAAGAACCCAAAGAAGCAATAGACCAAGAAGAAGAAGAAGAAATCCTCGAAGATGGTGATGAAGATCAAATCAACGATCAACCTACTTCTCGATTTGGTAGAGCAATTTCTAGACCAAGATATCTCGATGACTATGTGTTGTTAGCTGAACTTGAAGGTGAAAAGATACTAATAATAATAGATGGAGAACCTGAAACCTATCTAGAAGGCCAAGATAGAATAAATCATCAAAAACGGTACATGGGAACTTGTTGACAAACCCGATGGAGTAAAGACTATTGGTCTAAAGTGGATCTTCAAAATCAAAAGGAATGCGGATGGATCAATAAACAAATACAAAGCAAGACTAGTAGCCAAGGGTTATGTGCAAAAACATGGTATCGATTTCAAGGAAGTGTTTGCACCCGTCGCTAGACTCGAAACTATACGACTTCTCATAGGTCTCGCAGCTACAAACGGCTAGAAAATTCATCATCTAGATGTCAAAACAGCCTTCTTGAATGGAGATTTGAGTGAGGAAGTCTATGTGACTCAACCAGAAGGCTTCATTAGCAAAGGAGGAGAAAACAAAGTCTATAAACTACACAAAGCTCTGTACGGTTTAAGACAAGCTCCAAGAGCATGAAATGTGAAACTCGACCTTCTTCTCAGAAAGATGAACTTCAAGAGGTGTGTAAAGGAGTCCACGGTTTACATAAAGAAAGAAAAGAATGAATTTCTGATTGTAGCAATCTATGTCGATGATCTCTTCGTTACCAGATCAACTCAAAGAATCATAAAGCAATTCAAGAAAGATATGTCAAGAGAGTTTGAGATGTTGGATCTAGGTAGGTTGACATACTATCTTGGAATTGAAGTAATTCAAGGTAATGATGGGATAAAGATAAAGCAAGAATGATATGCTAAAGGGATCCTCAAAGACACGAAAATGGACTCGTTTAATGCAGCCCAAGCACCAATGGAATGGAATCTAAAATTTTCTAAGGCTGAAAACAAATCTGAGATTGATGCCACAAAGTATAGACTAACGATTGGATGTTTGCATTATCTAGTTCACACAAGACCGGACATAGTATATGCGGTTGGAGTGTTAAGTCGATATATGCAAAGTCTAAAGGAATCACATGGAAAAGCACTCAAACATGTCTTACGGTACATCAAAGGTACAACTAACTTTGGTTTACACTTTAAGAGAAATGGATCAATGACAATCGTTGGGTATAGTGATAGTAGTCACAACATTGATCTTGATGACGGTAGAAGCACCTCCAGACCTGTCTTCTATCTTAGCTCATCACCGATCACTTCGACATCACAAAAACAGCCCATGGTTGCTTTATCCTCTTGTGAAGCCGAATTCATGGCTGCCACCGAAGCCGCAAACAAGCAATATGGCTTAAGGAGCTAATGAAAGAAATCGTGGATGAAAACAAGAAGGTCAAGCTAAGGATCGACAACAACTCGGCCATTGCACTCACAAAGAACCCGGTTTTTCATGGAAGGAGTAAACACATACTCTCTACATATCACTTCATTCGAGAGTGTGTGGAGAACAACCAAATCGAAGTTGAGCATGTAGCCGGTGAAGAACAAAAGGCGGACATTCTCACGAATCCATTAGGAAGAATCAAGTTCAAAGAAATGAGAGATAAGCTAGGTGTCATCAAGATCATTGCTCCTAGAGTTCAAGTCGGAATTACGGGGTGAATGTTAGATAATTCCTTAGCTTAGGCTCTAAGTTATCTTTAGAGAAGAGTTAGTTACTAGAGGTAACACCAAATAATTTAGGATAAGATTCATGTAAATTTTATTAGATTAGGGAGATTAGCCTAGTCTATAAATAAGAGTCTTAAAATGTTGTTTATTAAAAGTTGCGAAAATATTTTGGTTAAGTTTTGAGCAAGTTTCTTAATCAATAAAGAAAAGCAAGTTTGTTAAAAATCTTTTGCAAATTTCGATTTTACTTTTAGGCTTCCAACTTAATATCGAGTTAATTCCAGCACAAACATACATGTCTATCGGTTAATGTTAAACCACTGAGTAAATAAAATAATTTTCTATTACATTTCATGCGTAATTTTATTAATTAGACAACTCGTCCTTGCACCGCCACATCTACTAAGCAGATGTTGTAGATACTGAAGTTCATCAATTTATTTTCGAAATAAGGATCTGAAGATAAATCATAATTAATTCTTAAACAATGTTTCATGGTTCTATCCCACTTGGTCTTGTACTCCTCATGTTTTTAAATAGAACATTCCTATTTTAGCTACAAAAAAAAAGAAAAGAATATTACATGGAAGAGAAAAGTAGATGCAATGTCATCAATTGGTTAGTGAAGAATTAAAAATGTTATTCACTAATAATGGACAACTTTAAATTGTGTATGTGAATTGTTAAATGTTCGTATGATAATTGACGAAAAAAAAACTATTCGTATGATAACTAAAAATCCCATTATATAAAGTATGGTTTCAAAGTTACTCATTAACATGATGATTTCATGTGTCAAAATCCAACGATTAGAAATTTTTCTGAATTTATTTATTTTTTAGAATTATATAAAATGAATCTTTAAATTGATTTTTTAAATATTTACTTTATCCTAATCTGAAAAGAATTTTTCGCCTAAAAAGAAATCTTAATTTAAAAAGAAACATTAATTGTTAAAATTTAATTCTAACAAAAAGTAATTTTCATTTCTAATCTTATTTTATAAAGAAAAATATCATATTAAAAACTTCTTTGTAAAAAAAAATATATATATATTATATTTTGAATCATATATATCTATAAAGAAATTCTAATCTAATAATTGTTAAAAAATTAATCATAACAAAAAGTAATTTTCATTACTAATTTTATTATACAAAGAAAAATATTATATTAAAAATTTACTTATAAAAATGAAATATATATATATGATTATTTGAATAATATATTTTTATAAAGAAATCTTAATTTGATAAGATATATATTTCTGATCATAATCCTAACAGAAGATAATAATCTAAATACCTCCTAAATATTTATTTGTATACATAATCCTAATCTAAAAGTAATTTTGTATACAAAATCCTAATCTAAAAAAGAATTGTGAATATCAATTGCTATATATACATAAACACATAGACGATTTTTTCATTACCCTCAAACTTTTCAAGTTTTCTCCAATTTAATTTTTTTCTTTCGTTTACATCCAACGAAATCAAGCCAAACAAGCAAAAAAGGTAAACAATTTAAATTTAATGTATTATTATTTTTATTTTAGTATTATTAGCATGAGATTTTATCTTTTATAAAGTTGTGTTTCAAAAGTTATTAATCAACGAGATTGTTCCACGTGTCAAGTCAGACGATAAAATCTAATTATAATCCTATTATATAAATTTAGGTTTAAAAGTTATTAATCCTATTATATAAAGTTTAGTATCAAAAATTACAAATCAACAGGATTGTTCCACGTATCAAATCCAATGATAAAAAATTACTATGTATTTATATTTCACTAAAGTTGGGTTTCAAAAGTTACAAATCAATGAGATTGTTCCACATATCAAATCCAATGATCAAAAATTATTCTGTGTTTATATTTTATTAATAAAATATAATTCAAATCTTATTATATGAAGTTGGTTCTCAATGTTACTTATTAACATGATTCTTCCACGCGTTAAATCTAACATTCTTAAATTTTGCAGTTTTTTTATTTTAAAATAGATTGTTTCTTAAATATTTATATTTATCACAAAATATTTATCTCTATTTATAATTCTAAAATAAAAAGGATTGTAAATTATAATCTTTATTTATAATTATAAAATAAAAAATAATCACAAATATTTATCTCATATCTTATTATATAAAGTTGGATCTTAAAATTACTCATTAACATCATTCTTCCACGTGTCATATATAACATATTTTTCATTAATAGTTATATGTAGTATAAAATATATATCTATTTTCACAATCCTAACATAAAACAATCACAAATATTTATCTCACACTAAGTGCAATATAATTATCTCCATTTATAATTATAAAACATAAATAATCATAAATACTTATCTTAGACTAAGTGCAAAATTAAATAACAATAGTTTTTTGTAAAAATATAATTAAATAATGTATTTTTCCAAATCACTACAAATAAATTATAACTGAAGATGTAAATATTAGTTTAAGTTATATTTTTATATATGTTTTTTAAAAATGTTATTCTTTTTTTTGTCAACTACATGTAAGAATTTACAAATTGATGACCACAAGATGTCACTTTTGCACATCGGGCAAGAACATATGCTTTATGATTCAAAAAACGGAGATACAATAAAGACCAAAATTGGAAAACAAACTTTTCAAACGCAAGAGAAACTCATGCATCGCACAGGTCCTTATCTAATTCTATTATATAAAGTTGGGTTTCAAAGTTACTCATTAACGTGATGATTCCATGTGTCAAATCCAACTATCCAAAATTATTCTGTATTTATATTTTATTTTAAAAAAGATAAAATCAAATCATAATCTTATTATATAAAAGTTGGATATCAAAATTACTCATTAACAAGATTCTTCCACGTGTCAAATCTAACGATCCTAAACTCTACAGTGTTTTATATATTTAAAAAATATTTTTCTTAATATGATTATATAAAGTTGGGTTTCAAAGTTGCTCACTAACAGGATGATTTCACGTGTCAAATCCCACAGTCCAAAATTATTTTGTATTTATATTTTATTTAAAAAAAGATAAATTCAAGCGGGAATTTCAACAATGCCCTTTTTGACATGTTCCATTTCAAAATACCCTTTCTTTTGAAAATTAGGAGAAAGAAATAAGCATAAGAGGGTATTTTTTGAAAAAGGGCATGTCAAAAAAGGTATTTCTTTAAATTTCTCTAAATTTCAAATCATAATCTTATTATATAAGGTTAGATATCAAAGTTACTCTTTAATAGTATTCTTACACGTGTCATATCTAACGATCATAAATTTTATATTTTTTTATATATCTAAAACATATTATTCTTAAATATTTATATTTACCACAAAATATTTATCTCTTTTCACAGTCCTCAAATAAAAATGATTGTAAATAATTATCTTCATATATAATTATCAAAATAAAAAATTCACAAATATTTATCTCATACTAAATATAAAATAAAGTATTATAAGTTTTTTATAAAAATATAACAAAAGTTGTCAATTCTTAGAAAAAGGCAAGTAAGTTCACTTAGAATATGTAGATATTAGTTAAACTTATATTTTTTTTCAAAAATATTTTTTTTTATTGTCAGTCTATCTATATTAATAATTCAAACACTCATAATCACAAGTAAGAGTTTACAAATTGATGATCACGAAATGTTTCTCTTGCACATCGCGCAAAAGTATCTACTTTGTTATTCAAAAAAATGGGAATACAATGAAAGCCAAAACTTGAAAACAAACTTTTCTATCACAAGAAATCTTCTAGGTACGGAGTAAAAACTCGCCAATGTATTAAATAATTCAATAAAAATCATGCATCACATGGGTCCTTATCTATTTTATTTATAATTAGAAGAGAACTCAGGTGTAACGATTATAAATTATTGGAAGTGCAATAAGCTTTTTGTGAAACTTTAACTCGAAAATTTTCTGTCTTGATTCGGTTAAATATGGCTATGGACAAACCAAATACTTCAAGTGTGATTGGGAAAATTTTAGGCAGTAGTTGCGTTGAGCGTGAGTTGTGTGAGAGCCAATCAAGGGTAACTTTGTGTTTCCTCACACGTGTGATATGATTAACACAAAGCGATAACAAAAGTAAAAGAAAAATACAAAGAAAAAATTATAATTATATAAAAACATATCTTTAATTTACCAACTTACGATAATAAGAACATTCCGCTTCATCTAATACTTTGTGATCTCTAATATGGTTGTCAGCATGTTCTTTTTCTTATAGTCCATTAGCCCTATATATATTCTACATTATTTCTCAAGTGTTAAGAATTGATAAAGTTCTTTGACTTTCCTGATTCAAGACTATATTTAAAAGAGACACAATTTCTCTTACATGTGTGATTACCCAACATAGAGCTGCAAATATGATGTTAGAAATAAATTGACCTAATATTTTATTTACTTTAATCTACTTTTGTAAAAATATTTTTACACTAATCTTTTTGATTGAGTACATTGCTAACAATACCCTGATATAATCTCATTCTCACGGCAAATCCCTGTTTTAAAATACCAATAACACAACAAACAAAAAATAAACGTAATACTTTGTAAACGAGATACCTCAAAACAATAAATCTACAAATTTTGTTTATATAATAAAACTCACATCCTCCCAGCCATATAATTTAACCTTGTTTCCCTTTCCTTCCTTTTCGAAGAAGTAAACTTTATCTAATTAAGAGTACTTTAACTGAATATACATAGAAAGAATAAAAATTAGGAAACTACCATTAACATAATTTAAATTAAGAAAGATAGTGATTAAATGATGAAAATAACCCTTAAATATGGGGAGAAGCGAGAGTGTAAAGCAAACAAGAGACTATGTGTTCAATGGTTTTGACATCGCATTTAATGCGTTGGAACAATATTTAATGCATCGTTAACAAATTTATTAGCCACTAACACATTTATTATCTGAGTAACATATATATTACCCGCTAACTCTTATATTACTTTGATAAATTATATGTTAATACATATATTATACAACTAATACAAATATTATATGTTAACACATTTAGTACCCGTTTATACATTACTTACGGGTGTAACATATTTATTATCCGTTAACTTGTAATGAATTAGCTGATAATGCATTCATTACCTAGGTAACAGATTTATTATCTACTAACTCAAATATTATTCATGTTAATACATTTCCTATCTGCTAACTTGTATATATAGTACAAATGTTAAGTCATTTATTATATTCTAACTTATGTGTGTTCGCAAGTGGCATTTAGCCTAGTGGCAGGTGGTAAGTTCACTAAAGGCATGTACACTTGCACTTCTAGGAACCGAGTCTCGACGCTTGCATTATGCAAGAACTTGGCTAATGGGCCAACCAGCTGTGGCCCAATGTTGACAAAAAAATTATGTGTGTTCAACCGTTAATGCGTAAATTAGCCGAGTAACAAAATTATTATCTCCTAACTTATACACATTACCTATTAAGTCATATAATAGACGTTAATACATTTATTCTCTACTAAGAAAACATTTATATTTTGAATGAAGACTAAAATTTTCAACACATGTTCATCTTCTTCACCCTCAACCTCTAATCAGACCCCTCACAGATGTCTTCATAATTAAAAAAAAATCAATTCAAAACTCTATGTTTATGCTGATCCGATCTAAAAATTTCAAATGTTTCCCAAGATTTTTTAAAATAAATTAAAGAAATGAGATAGGTAGAGAGAAAAGGAAGAACGTGAGAGAAAAGAGGAAGAAAATATGAAGAAAAGAGAAAGAGAGAGCTGAGATAAGAGGAAGAACATAAAGAGATGAGGAAGAAAAGGGAGATAAAGTGAGTAAAAGAGAAGAGAATATGAGATAATGGAGAATAAGAGTGGGAGAAGAAAAAGTGTTAGAGAAGAGGTGAGAAAGTGGATGCTAGAAGATGAGAAGTGAGAAATGATGATTAGGTAGGAGCAAACACACACATTTTTGAGAAACCAAATGTTCAGAGTCAATCGGTTATGCGCTTTAGTTTTAATATTTTTTGATATTATTGAGGCTTAGTGTTTGTAATTAATAAAACGGATAATCAATAAAATTTAGGAAAATTCAAATAATTAAACAAAAATAGATTTTTATGTACACTTAACAAGTAGACTCAAATAGTTAAACACTTGCCAAACTAATTTAAACATCATGTAACAAACAAAAGAAAGAAAAAACACTCAAATTACCCAAATTACTTCTTCTTCTTCTCTTCTTTTGGGTAGCTTTTCTAAACTGGAACATAGACTACTACGAATGTATCCAAAACCTTTAGTTCCCCATACTTCTCCCCAACTATTTCATATAATCCAATATGCATTCCCATTTTTATCGATGCCAAAACCCACTATGAAAAAATCATAATTTCCTATCCTACCTAAATCCAATGTATTCTTTGAATACTTGAAAATTCCCTACAATCAAAAATAGAAAAATAGTTTAAAATTAAATGATAAAATTATATTTTAGTTGCTAACATGTCTATCACGCATAAGCATATTGGATAATGGTAGAATCCTTACTATCAGTTTTCTTTTAACCATTTTAAGAAGCATCATATTATCCACATCTATCAGATGAACAATATCATCTATCATTGCCCTCTTTACTTATAGTTTTCAAAAGTAAAGTTATTATATGTTTAACACAAAAAGATGACAAAAGTAAAAGAAACATACAAAGAAGAAACCATAATTTTATAAAAACATATGATTAATTTACCAACTTACGAGAATAAGAACATTCTGCTTTATCCAACACTCTGTAATCTCTAATATGGTCGTCAACATGTTCTTCTTCTTATAGTCCATTAGCCCTATATATATTCCACATTATTTCTCAAGTGTTAAGAATTGATAGAGTTCTTTGACTTTCCAATTTCAAAACTATATTTAAAAGGACATCAATTACTCTTACACTTGTGATTACCCAACATATAGCTGCAAATATGATGTTAGAAATGAATTGACCTAATTTTTTATTTACTTTAATCTACTTTCGAAAATATAGTTTTACCCTCATCTTTTTGATTGTGTACATTGCTAACAATACCCTGATAGTTCCTTAAATTTTATTCTCAAGGAAATACCTGTTTTAAAATACCAGAGACACAACAAACAGAAAATCCACCAATTTTGTTTATCAAAAAACTCACATCCTCCCACTAGGTACTTTAACCTTTTCTCTCTTTTCTTCCTCCTCGAATAAGAAAACTCTATCTAATTAAAAATAATGTTATTGAATATACATCGAAAGAAAAAAAAATTAAGAAACTACCATTACCATAATTTAAATTACGAATGTTGGTGATTAAATAACGAAAATAGTTCTTAAATATGGTGAGAAGAGCCGGTAATACATTTATTAACTAGGTAACATATTTATTATCTGCTAATTCAAATGTTATACACATTAATACATTTACTATTTGCTAATTTGTATATATAATACCTGTTAAGTCATTTATTATATGCTAACTTATGTGTGTTTATTCTTTAACGCATAAATTACCCTAGTAGCAAAAATACTATCTCCTTACTTATATATATTACCCGTTAAATCATATATTAGATGTTAATACATTTATTTTCTGGTAAAAAAACATTTATATTTTGAATGAAGACTAAAATTTTCAGTACATGTTCATCTTTTTCATCCCTAACCTCTAATCGGACCCCTCACAGATTCGCTTTATTATAACACCAAAGCAAATCAAAACTCTATGTCTATGCCGATCCGATCTAAGGATTCCAATTGTTTCCAAAGCTTTTTAAAAATAAATTGAAGAAAAGAGAGAGGAAGAGAGAAGAGGAAGACGTGAGAGAGAGGAGGAAAAAAAAGAAAAAGAAAGAGCTAAGATAAGATGAAGAATGACCCCAAAAGTTCGTGGGGTCATTCGGTTATGCGCTTTAATTTTAATATTTTTCTAATATTATTGTGGTTTAGAGTTTGTAATCAATAAAACGGAAAATCAAGAAAATTTAGGAAGATTCAAATAATTAAACACAAATAGATTTTTATGTACACTTAACAAGTAGACTCAAATAGTTAAACACTTACAAAACTAATTTAAACATCATGTAACAAACGAAAGAAACAAAAAAAAAATACTCAAATTATCCATAGTACTTCTTTTTTTTCTTCTCTACTTTTGGGTAGCTTTTCTTAACTATAACATAGACTACTACGAATATATTTAAAACCTTTAGTTTCCCATTCTTTTCCCCAACTATTTTGTATAGTCAAATATACATTACTATATATATCAATGCCAAAACCCACTATGAAAACATCATGATTTCCTAACCTACGTAAATCCAATGTATTTGTTTGAATACTTGAAACTCTACAGTCAAAAATAGGAAAATAGTTTAAAATTAAATAATAAAATTATAATTTTAGTTGCTTACATGTGTATGATGCATAAGCGTATTGGATAATGGTAAAATCCTTACTACCAGTTTTCTTATAACCATCTTAAGAAGTATTATATTATCCACATCTGTAAGGTTAACAATATCATCTATCATTGTTCATTCTACTTATAGTTATCAAAAGAAAACTTATCATATGATTAAGACAAAACGATGACAAAAGTAAAATAAAATGACAAAGAAGAAACCATAATTATGAAAATATATATATTTAATTTACCAACATACGAGAATATGAACATTCCGCTTCATCCAACACTTTGTGATCTCTAATATGGTAGTTAGCATGTTCTTCTTCTAAGAGTCCATATGCTACATATTTCACATTATTTTTCAAATGTTAAGAATTGATAAACTTTAGCTCTGTTCGTTTGGTGGTCCCTGGTGACCGTGACCAGCACAACCAAATTTGTTTCTTGGTCACCATCAACCAACGAATGGGATTTTGATTATGAACAGAGCTAAATTAGAGCGTGAAAACCTAGTGTATCAATTTGGCGCTGTTGCCGGAGAATCTATTGCAATTAGCCATTAAGATTTCGATTCAATTTAAGACTAGAGTTTTTATTTTGTGTTGTTACTAATCGTTTGAGATTGTTGTCTCTTTATTATCTTGACAAGGTGCATGCAACGAAGGAGTCAACAAGGAGAGATTCTTGAGTGTATTCCGGAATTAGGGGCAGTTGAAAGAGCTAACAAGAGAGCAGCACTTGAAGACGAGCAAAAGAGCGTGAAGATCACTTGAGACGCTTTGATATGGAGGCACAAGGCATTAATCCATCAAGGGTAGAGGGTGAGCAACCTCCAAGGGGAGATGTTCATGGTATAGGGGTTCAACATCAAGCTCCAGTTATTGAACGACCAAATATGATACCGATTGGGGCTTTTGATTAACCAAATTTGAGAGACATGAGGAATGGTATTCCTACTCCGGTTATTGCCGCCAACAACTTCGAGGTGAAGTCGAGCTTGATAAATATGGCTCAAAACCATAAGTACAATGGGCTGCCGTTGGAAGACCCATTAGATCACCTTG
>OVAX01003896.1:0-16439 GCA_900406405.1 Lepidium africanum | reverse complement strand
CCTTCAAGAACTTTTGATACTGGGGGATTAAAGCAAAGGCATCAAGCAGTGGTATTTTCAAGTCAACCTCTTTCATCTGTTTTTCAAAAATCTCTTTGTTGGTCCCTCTTTAGGCGAGTTGGAAAAGGTGCTTTAGCTTTCTCCAAAGGCTGCACAACTGGTACACTTTGAGCTGGTGGAGCAGAGGAATTTTGAATACCAGAAGGCTCAACTCGCTATGGATGGCGAGTCACAGTGGCGAGTGGGCTTTTCAGAGTTCGTTTTTCAGCTTCTTTCTCCTCCCCTTCTTGAGCCACACTGTCCTCAGTGTCATTGGTATCTTCAGCTCGTGTTGGAAGCTCTTTACCATTGTGGAGAGTGATATATTGTGTTGTATATTCCTTAAAATTCTAAACCGCTTTCCCTGGTAATTGACCTTGTGTCTTCACTGAGGCAGAGGTTTGCTGGCTTTCAACATACTTAAGCCGAGCATTCAAGGTTTCGAACTTGCAATTCAGATCGTTGTGGGAGTTTTTGATCTTCTGATGTACCTCAGCAAACTTCTTGTTCAGCTCCGCAGCTTGTGTAGTCTGTCCCTGTTGAATTTGCTGAAGTATCTCCATGATGTTAGAAGGTTCCTACTTATCTGAAGTAGAAGCTTGAGGTGTAGGCTGAAAGCTTTGATAATACTGCTGCTTAGGTATCCAAGCTTTTTGTTGAGTAGGCCTCGGTGGATAAGCTTGATCTTCTGGATTGGCAACATTGTTGCTTCGGTATGAGAGGTTGTTGTTCTGCTTGTAATTGTTCCATTGACGTTAACCTCCTTGGTTCTGTAACCATTTCATTCTCCTCTTCTGGAATCTGCTCGTCTTCCACGAGGTTAACCTGCTTGTGATGAACCATTACCAGCTTGTCCAACTTATCATTCAGTGTCTTTAGCTCCTTCCTACTAACCATGTCTGAATCCCCCGACCTTCTCTCAGTTCCATCATAATCCTCTCCATATTCGCCATCAGCAAGTGCCAAGTTCTCTAGCAATGCTCTACCTTCTTCAACCTCTTGATTCAGGAAGTTGCCATTACTGGCAGTATCAAGAGTATTCGGATCTTAGGATGAACACCGCGATAGAATTGGCTAAGGATGGACTCCTCAGAAATTCCATGATGTGGGCATTGGGATTGGTAAGTCTTGTATCTTTACCATGCCTCAGCCAATGATTCAGTACCTGATTGAACAAAATTAGATATGGAATTCCTCAGCTTTGCTGTTCGTGAATTAGAGAAGAATTTGGCTCGGAAAACCCTCTTGCAATTAGCCTATGTAGTGATAAGTCCTTGTGGTAAGTGCTTCTACCAAAGATATGCCTTATCCCCAAATAAGAAGGGAAAAAGCCTTAGCTTAAGTGCATCCTCTAAAACTCCATTGATTCTTGTCAAACCACACAGCCTCTCAAACTCATCTAGATGATCTAATGGGTCTTCAGAAGGCAAACCATGGAACTTGTTGCCATGAATCATTGTAATCAGCCCACTTTTGATCTCAAAATTATTGTTGGGAATTGCTGGAGGTTGGATGCCTTGCCTCTGAGTATGGATGCTAGATGCATTTCCAGCTCCTATACGTCTAGAGCGACGGACCCGTGGTGGATGTTTTGGATCAACTGCTAGTGGAGCCTCAGTATTAGTATTAGTGGAGCCGTTCGGAGTCGTGTTATCATTCATCTTGTCTTCGTTGACCGGATTAGCAACCCAGAAATGCGGACATCTATGTATGTTGTCGACCAGCTCAACCAGATTTTGATCCCCTTGAGACCTTGTATGCATGTACCCAGAAAAATGGCGCAGAAAGTCGCGACTCGCAGTGAAGCAAGCGAATGATATAGGCCAGCAGGAGGCTGGTCACGCACGACTCAGGGAAACTTGCAAGTCAACAGAGAGAGTCAGCTTCTGGGGATAAACGACCCGCCAAAATAGGCGAGTAGCTCGTTCGAGTCATCCTGTAAACGTAGCAAAAACAGAGTGAATGATGTCAAACAACCCAGAAAACTCTATAAGTACCAGAACTTGATCCTAATGTGCTAATAAAAACCGATTGAAAACAAAGAAATCCATATTTGGCAACAGCGCCAATTTGATAACAAGATTTTACAACCTCTCTGCATTATCAAATCCTCATAGTACTTGAGGTATCGAAATCTTGCCTAGCAATAGGTAATGCAATCATACACCTGTTCAAGCCATTATATAACTAGATTGATTCAGAATTAAATGGGAATGCAAACAAAACTAAACTGAAACAGAGCAAACTGAAAACAGAGTAATGTGGAACAGAAAATTGATGCAAAAACAAAGCAAGATGAACAAAAGATATAAGATGCAAAGCAAGGGTTCATGAGGTAATGGATTTTAGCAAAATCATGGTCATCTACTCTTGTCCAGCAACCTAACAGGGTGATTTTGAGCTACAGCAACTATGAGTCAAGCAATCAAACCATTCTCATGGAAAATGAAAACTCAATCTGAGATTGACCGAACCCAAATCACTTGGTGATCAAAACTAGATTGGCACTAAGCAAAGACTGTGACAAGCAAATCTACTGCTTCAATAATCTCTGTTCAAGGAGCAGCAAATTCTAGATTAGAACTAAACTTGGCATTTTATCAAACACTTGGTGGGTGTTTGTTGCCTTGAGCTCATGTTCCATTTGATCAGGTTGAAACAAACATTAAGCATAGCTAAAGGACTCTAATATGAGACAAATGCAAAGATTATGAATAATTTGGATGATTAATGAGCTTAGAATGGGTTAAAATGCAAGCATGTCATAAGATAGCTCTCATGAACCTCACTTGAGCTGGAACTGCATGTAAGTTATCCATATGTGGCATAGGAACATCAATCTTACTAATATTCCCTTTGAACCTAGATAGCACACTCTTTTGAGCCTTGGTGTGGAAACGTCCCGTAAATGGAAGTGGTGGCACATAAGGAGGAGGCTCAGTTGGTTTCCCTTTCTTTTTCCCAACTCCTTCAAGTTCACTTACCTTATCAACAGTGACTTTGTCAACATAAATCGTATGCTCATTAACCAAACTCTTTTCAACCTTTCCTTGAACTTCCTTTGAAGCCCCCTTTGAAACACTAGCTAGTACCTCAACAACCTTATCTTTCTTGACAATAACCTCATCCTTCTTAACCTTCTTTATACTCTTGTTCCTCTAATATTCTTCCCAACACTTAGCAACCCATTCATCATATTCCTTACCTTCTCCATAAAGGGGTCTTGCAATCTCATCTACATCTTTTTTTTCTCATTTTTTGAAGTGATGACATTACAATATTCTTTTGTGTTTTGCTCAGCTTTTCCATGAAGTTTAACGGGTGGTCTTTGACTTGCAGAGGCTATTTGAGAAACTTGGCTGTCAAGAGTCTTCAAGTGAGAGTAATTTTCACCAGATTTAGCTTGTGATTCATTGTAATGAACATCAACTTTACTCTCAATTTTGTCTAACCTCTTATTGGTCTCTTGCTGACCCTTTAATTGTCCCTTAACAATTTGCTTCAACATAGCCCTCATGTTAGCTTCTTCACTAATTTGAGGACGTGTGTAATTATCAAACCTCGGTGGCCCTGAAGGTCTCAAATTCATAGCATTTTAAGGTTGAGATCCACCTTGAGAACACCATTGATTGTTTTGACCTTGAGGAGGATTCCCATAAGGCCTTGTNTTGAGGACGTGTGTAATTATCAAACCTCGGTGGCCCTGAAGGTCTCAAATTCATAGCATTTTGAGGTTGAGATCCACCTTGAGAACACCATTGATTGTTTTGACCTTGAGGAGGATTCCCATAAGGCCTTGGTTGAAATTGATTAAATGAGTTTCCTTGAGGTGGCCTTGGTGGATAATATTGATCTTGAGGGTTCTCCACATTGTTGCTTCTATACGAAAGATTGGTATTCCTATAGTTTTGATTGTAAGTCCGGTTTTGGTAATTCCCTTGGTAGTTACCTTGATAGTTGTTTTGATTCTCCAAATAATTAACTTCTTCTTGCACAATATCACTACCATCATAAACCGATTCTTGACAACCTTGTTGTCCTCCATTAACTTGTCCAATGTAGTTTACGACTTTTTGGTTCACAAGGAAGACCTTACTCAACATGCCAATCTTGTCATTAAGCTCTTTATACCTTTGGTTCTCCAAATCGGAATCCCTTGTACCCCTATCATAGTCTCCTCCATAGCAAGCTTTGCGTTGAGCAAGATTCTCTATCAGCTGCTCTCCTTGAACCGTAGTCAAACTAGCAAAACTCCCATAGCTAAATGTGTCCAAAGCTCTCCTATAATGCTCAAGTGTTCCTTTATAGAAAATCCCCAATAGACTCTCTTTAGATACCCCATGATGCGTTTCTAAGCTTGACCGTCTTTTACTTGGGATAAAACTTTGTGATAAATTCTTTCTTGACCATATAACAAGTAGAGACCGATTATGATGGAGTGTTTCTCTCCCACTGTGAAGCCTTGTTCCCAAGAGAAAAAGGAAACAAAATCATCTTGATGGCATCCTCATGAACACCATTCATCTTGATAGTCGTACATAGTCTCTCAAATCGATCTAAATGATCCAAAAGATCTTCCAATGGCAATCTATTATACTGCTGATTTTGAGCCATATTGATCAAGCTTGACTTGACCTCAAAGTTGTTGGCGGCTATGACCGAAGTAGGAATCCAATATTGAACTTCTGTAAGATTTGGTTCATCAAAAGCCCCAATCGGTCTAGCACCTAGTTGATCCAATCCCGGACGTCAGTTTTGAACTCCAACACCATGAACATCTCCAGTAGGAGGTTGCTCGTCTTGTACCCCTGGTAGGTTATAGCCTTGGTTTTTTATACCTAAGCTTCTCAAGTGATCTTCTCGTTCTTTAGCTCGTCTTTCATTAGCTGCTCTTCTATTTGCCCTCTCAAGTGCTTGTATATCCGGATTACACTCAAGAATCTCTCCTTGTCTACTCCTTAGTTGCATGCACTTTTAAGAGAAACAAAGACAATAAACTCAAACGATTAGCAACAACAAAGAAAATAAAAACTCTAGTCTTAATAGGAATCCAAATCCTAATGGTTATATGCAAAAGGTTCCCCAGCAACAGAGCCAAATTGATGAAAGCATTTTAGGTGTGCAAACAAACAATTAATTTCAACAAATGCAATCAAATTGTCGTTGAGAACACTTGAGGATCAAACCCACTAGAACCTTGAACTAATGTAATAAGACTATGAGGACTCTTGACTAAGCTAAAACATCCCAAGATGATGATTTGAACTACTAATACTACCAAGAACAAAATCAAACAAGCATGAAACAAGCATAAACTAACAACTTAAACTCAAACCAAAGAAGAAACAAAGCAAGTAAACAAGCAAAGCAACAAGCAAATAACAATGATTAAAAGGTGAATGGCTTAAGGAAAGGCAATTGATTTTAGGCAAGGAAATCAACCAATGATGTAACAAGGTTACACTACAAGCACAACCTAGGGCATGACACACAACAAATAATGATGTCCCACTCTCATGGCAATGAACCCTATCTTAGACTATGAACCAAGCTAAACTCTCATTTGCCAATTCAAAGACTAAGAAACATTAAGAACAAGCTCACTAAGACCATTAATCCCCTAGACATCATCTCTCGAAGGCTTAGGAATAAAAGTTCTAAAATAGGTCTTTCAGAAACTTCATCGTACACCTCTTAGACAATGAAATTCCTAGCATCATTCTTCATGTGATCAAGATGAATCAAGCATTAAGATCACCCAAATAGATGAAAACTAACAACCTAAGCATAAAAGATCAACAACCAAGCCCTAAATCTAGCCTAACCTTTAACCATTCTAGATAACTACTCAAACATAATGAAATCAAAAATCAAAGCAATTGAAATGATAAACATAATGGAATGGAGATGAGATTAAAAAAAGAGATTCTTCAATTATATCAATGAAATAACCTAGAAAGGATCATCCAAAAGGGTCTCAATATGCTTTATTTCAATCTCCCTCTCTCAAATGTTCTTAAGAACTAAGCAAAGAAAACATAAGAAAATAAAAATGCTTAATCAAAAATGTGGTTTAGCTTTTGATAGAATTTTGTTTCCTAGTTTTTATACCCCAAGAATTAGGGTTAAAACAAATAAAAAGCAAACTGGGTCAACCCGTGACATACCAGGTCAAACCAAAAGTCTTGTCTAAATGTGAACTTGAGTCCCCTATGGTCGAGTGTGATGTGGTCGACCAGTTGGTCGATGAAGCTTCATTCCACGAGAAAAAATCGTGTCATGATGGCCATCGAGCAAGCTGGGTTAGACGTATGGTTGAGGATCGGTTCTCGTGTGTTTATGTGCGGAACGGGAAGCATCAATCGGGTCACGGCGGGTCGTTGGTCGTTGAGGGGCGGTCCACCCTATATGGCATCCAATGACCCAGGGTCGAACACTTCAAGTCAGATGGGTGGTCGATAAAGCTTGATGTCTGTGTGATTTCTTGATCACGGTTGAATCAGATGTGTGGGTCGATAGTTTGGTCGATGCTCGGGCCGCCTGCATTCTTCTTCACGAATTGGTGAGTCAACTTCCAAAGTTCGACCAAATGTTCGAGGCCGCATGTTCCACCTCCATTCACTTGAGTGTTCGTGTTTTTCTTCTCATCGGGTCGCTGCCTCTCTACCATACAGTCGATAATCTCTTCATCCGTGTGCATGCAATCGGTTGATCGACCTCAGTCGGTCGATCATATTGTCGATCCAAGGTCAAAACTTCCCATTCACACTTCTTCTTGATCCAATCCAATCCCAATACTTGCATGCTTCATCCCATGAACTCAAACCTCCAAGTTAAGCTCCTAATCATCTAAAAATGACTCAAAAAGAACCAACTATGCAAATATATGACTTAAGGACTCTAATGCATGAATTATAAACAATGTGATCTAAAATGAGGCTAGATGCAACTTATATGTATGAATGCAAAACGATGGTGAAAAACATGCTAATAAATACATATACCAATGGACACAAGATTGAGAACATTGATCATGTGAAGAAATTGGAGATGTTATTTTCTGTTTTTCTCTCCAAATTAGATTTTTCCTTTAAAACTTTAGGTGAATAAGATCTTCAATGCACTTCTGTAGGTGGCTTTCTCTCCATCCTACGATCTAGGTATCTGATATTTCTTACATTCTCTTAGTAGTTTCTACTTGATGAGTATTTTTCAACTTTTCCATAATAGATATTCTTGTGGGGGATTTCTTGTCTCACTTTCTCGATGATTATTGCATACATGTTACTTATTTCCCTCTCATAGTTTGATCTCTCAACTTTGATTACCTCTCTTTGTTGAGGTAATCCACCCTTGAGTTTTCTTGTTGTTGATATATGTCTAGCTATTCTATGTAGTCTCTTGCTTCATAACTGAGTAAGCCACATGCTGTATAATGCTTATCGAGTTTTTCATAGATAAAAGTTGCCTCAACTTCTTATATATGCAAAGACTACCACTATTTTCTTACTCACATTTTCGCATAAGTGGATGTGATACTTGCTACTTTGAATTGACCTATTTCATTTCCAATGCTCAACATAGTCTCCACTAACCAGAGATGAATGAGGATGCCTTGGAATTGAATCCAGAAGAGAATCTGAGATGGGAAATCCTTATTGCTGGTTCCCATTTTTGAAGCATTCCCAATGAGCAAAGTGGCAAGGTTGGTTGTTGAGCACTTGGTCTATTTTATTTTCTGTTGATAACTAAAATTGGAACAACCCATTTTCAAGGTATACACCAGTTGGTCTTACAAGGAGCTTCTAGTATTGAGATGAAAATGGGTTTAACGATCTGAATCTTTGGGCTTTTACATTGTACAACCTTCCTATGATTGTGAGCACTAGTTTATTTTTTGCTCAGTATTGGCAAAAGTAGGGACAACCACTATTGGATTTCCTTTTTCTTTGTACAATATTCTAGCAGCCATTTTGATATGATCATGGGCAGCTCCTCTTCAACCTCAACTTCAAGACTTGACGGCTGCATCTTGAGCTCAATTTCAGCACCAATGGAATGTGGAAATGGCTATGGAACCAAGGAGAAGAGCAATCAAATGCAACACATTTATACTTGATGCTTGAGATGAGCATTCAAGAAGGTTAACCAAAGAGTGTGTAGCTCGACTGCACTCTTTTTCCCATAAGTGAGTTTCATCCCATTGAGTTTTCTCCTTAAGGTTTTTAATAAGGCTTTTGGGCTACACTTTCAAAAGGCTCTTTCTTTAATAAGATTCTAAGTCCAATAAAAGTCCAAAAACGTGGCTTAGAGTCCTAATGTTTAGTAAGAAGTCAAAAGGAGAGTAACGATTGTTGTGTTTCCAAAACAGCTTTTTATTTGCTTGTATTTTTGAGATTTTCTTGGGAATGTCCAAGCCTTCTCTCCTCTCTTTTCCCTTTAAATTTTCTGACCTCTAATAAAGAAAATAACCAACTTTGAATCAAAAATGTCTTCTCAAGTTTGTTCTCTCTTTGTTGCGTAATGTCCCAAGAACAACGAAATATCAAAGGACTTTCGCATCCTTTGTGCAAGCCAAATCTATCCTATCAACTCCTTCTAAAGTGTTCGATCTTAGGAGGATCTCATCAAGTGGTATCAGAACCACTTCATAAGTTAAGTTCTTGAAATCTTCTATCATCTCTTGTCTTTTCATATTTTGCATTCATCTTCTCATCTTCCATCATCTGTTCTAGTAAAAGAAACGTCTAAAAATGTGTTTTGGTTGTTAGATTTGTGATGTTCTTTGTGTGAGTGTTTGTATTCATCAAGCTTAACTCCAGATCTGCAGTCATCGAACTTGTATCTTTATTTTCTAGATCTGAATTTCATAAAACCATTAGAAAAACCATTAGATCTAGGCTGTTGTGTGTTTCTCATCACTTAACCTTTTAGCTTCTAGTGATCTCTGCATCAGATATGAAAATAGGTAGCTAGAATTCTTTGTTTGATCATCATTTTCGTAACTGTCTGCTCATATTCTACAAGCGAACTAGAGTGTTATAACTTACTGAAGCATTGGTCATTTGATAACCATTGAATATGAATCGTTTTTTGTTAAACTGTTTGATTCGATTTGTTTTAAGAACTTGTTCTGTTTCTATTGTAAGTTAGGTGGTTTTGTCTTTTATCTTTGCAAGAAACTTGTCAATTGAAGAGGAAGAGAAACCACAGAGCATTAACAACAAGCTTCCAATTCAAGCTATGAAAAGATTATTGAATAAGAAACTAGAAGCCTTTAGACAAAGGTCTCAGCCTGCAGCTATTCCAAAGGCACACAAGCCTCCAACACAAACTGAAAGTGGAAAATCAAGCTCTGGTCGAGAGAAAGCAAGCGAAGATTGAGAAAAGTCCAACCTTGGACGAGTAAAATCCAGTACTGGTCGAGTGAATGGAGAGTTTGGCCGAGACAGAGTTGGAATTGGTTGAGACATAGAAGGATCTGGTCAAGGCAGGATTGGTTCTGGTCGAGACAAAATTGATAATGGTCGAGGAAAATAGATTTTTGATATATATAAATTGGTTGGTGATCTTAGAAGTAAGAATCAAGCTGAAAAAGTTCAGTCAATGAAACCAAAGGACAATGATGATATAAAAAGGTGTAAACAAGAAGTGTTTGAGGCTTAGTAGACGATTCAAAGGCAAAGAAGAGTCATTCACCAATATGATGTTACTAGAGCAAACAAAGAGAGACCTAATGGATTGGAAATGAAAAAAACTAAACAAGATCAACGTTTATCAACTCACAAGGAGCCCAAGGTGCATCAAAACATTGAAAGCAACACAACAAGGGATGAAGAAACTTCAAAATCATTAGCAGTTCATGTTTCAAGAGAAGAGCCACCAACTAGAAGTGATTTGCTGAAGCATGGGATGTGTGTAAACCAAGAACATGAGGATAAACCACGTCAGAGTTTCTTCTACACAAAGTGCTTAGTTCAAGTCAAAATTGTCAGCCTTATTGTCGATCCAAGTATTGGTACAAACGTTGCAAGTTCTACCATGGTAAAGAAGCTTAGTTTGGAGACTAAAGAACATCCTAAGCCTTACAAGCTTCAATGGTTAACAAATAATGGAGAAATATAAGTAACCAAACAAGTGGTGGTGTCTTTTTCCATTGGGAAGTATATGGACGAAGTGCTTTGTGATGTTTTTCCCTTGGAAGCCAGCCACATTGTTCTAGAAAAGCCATGGAATTTTGATCGTCAAGCTATTCATCAAAGTCTCACCAATCGGTTCTCATTTCAGATCAATGCTATGAAGATCTCACTTGTTCCTTTATCTCCACTGGAAGCTTAACAAGCTAAGAACAAAGTAGTGGAACAACTCACCTCGCTCAAAACCTTTTTGGAAGCTAAAATGTACTCTTTCCTCTATTCAGTCTGATTTTGAGCTTGACAAACTAACATATTTGGAATCGGAGAAACCGAGTAGTATTGTTTATTTTCCAGGAAAATTACAAAGGAGTTTGCCATTGGATTGTGACTTGGAACAATCATCTTACTTGGAGCTAGAACATTTTCTTATGCCATTTCCTTATGACTACCCAAGAAAGCACTGTAAGGAACATGATTTGGTACAAACATGTCCTAATTTGTTTGTGATTTTTTCTGCTCATGATGAAAAACGTTTTGGTTTGGAAAATGTGCAAGAGTTTTGTGTTCAATCTCTATTTTTTGATAAAATGGTTCCATCTTTTGAAGCACTCACACCTGAGAAGTTCTCTAATTAAATGAGTTTTATGTTTGATGATTATCGTGAGTTTAGGTCATCTTTAAATGTTTCTGTGAGCAGCAATGTGTTTGACATGTTTAGAATTAAAACTGAATGTACATTGTTAAGGGCTTGGCCTGAATTAGATTGCTTGCTTAAAAAATTTTTTGATTAAGCCTTGTAAACTGAAAGATCACTTGTTGAGCTTAAACACTTGAAACTGATAATCGAAGCTTTAAGCATGAAAAATCCTTGAGATATTGTTTATTTATTCCTATCGCACATTTGATGTGTTTTCTCTAGTTTTTGTGAAAGTAAGGGAAATGCATATTAAGAATTTCAAGGCAAGGCTGATCCATGTTCTTACTAATCAAGTTGATTATGGACCAAGACAACGAATGATTTGTCATTTTGGAAGTTGGAGCTAGAAGTTCCTAAAGAAAATGACTTCAAATGCCCAAGGATGCTCCATCCTAAAACTTTATTTTGACACCATGGTTATATGCGAGACCTCTTTCTTTGTGTCTAAAATGTTTCCCTTTGATGTAGGAGATCTTGCGCTTGTACCATTCAAATCAACAAGTCCGAGACTTGAAAGAGTAGTCATAGCATACTCAATCTTTAAAGTCAAACCACCAGATATGGTACTTGATCTCAGATCAGACGTTAATTTCCAGCAAGCAAATACACACAAAGGTTTAAAGACAGTCCTCAAGCGCATAAAGAAAATAAAAAAGTGGGAGGAAGACCAACGATTCAAGCCACCTGATTTAACTCAAAACAATCACCAGAACCTCAATCTCTTCATTCACATCAAGGAAGAGCCACCAGATGCAGCATCTAAGCAAAAGACGAAACTACACATAATCGGAGGTAATTTCATGGCCCTAGTTCATTTCTTGATTACTAACTTACTGTATTTCCATGAAGCTCATTTAGAGTTGAGGTCAAATCCTTTTCAAGTGGGAAGGGATGATATGATCATGTGCAACTCCTCTTCAAACTCAACTTCAAGACTAGACGGGTGTAGCTCGAGCTCAACTTCAACACCAATGGAATGTGGAAATGGCTATGGAACCAAGGAGAAGAGCAATCATATGAAACACATTTATACCTTGATGACTGAGATGAGCATTCAAGAAGGTTAACCAAAGTGTGTGTAGCTCGATTGCACTCTTTTTCCTTTAAGTGAGTTTTATCCCATTGAGCTTTCTCCTTAAGATTTTTAATAAAGCTTTTGGGCTACACTATCAAAAGGCTTTTTTTTAATAAGATTCTAAGTCCAATAAAGGCCCAAAAACGTGGCTTAAACTCCAAAGATTTAATCAGAAGTTAAAAGGAGAGTAATGATTATTGTGTTTCCAAAACAGCTTTTTATTTGCTTGTATTTCGAGATTGTCTTGGGAATGTCCAAGCCTTCTCCTCTCCCTTTTCCCTTTAAATTTTGTGGCGTCTAATGAAGAAAATAACCAACTTTGAATCAAAAATTACTTCTCAAGTTTGTTCTCTCTTTGGTGCATAATATCCAAAGAACAATGGAATATCAAAGGACTTCCGCATCCTTTGTGCGACCTAACGATCCATCTTGGCTTCTTTTCATCTTTGATATTTAGAGGAAGCCAAATATATCCTCTCAACTTCTTATGAAGTGTTCGATTTTAGGAGGATCTCATCACATTTTCCACTCATAGTATAGATCTAACCTTTTTTAGATTTGTTGACTCATATAACAAAGAAGAGATGTGAAATTTGTTAACTTTAGAACTAAACAACACAGATGTATCAAAACTTTGAGAGTTTAGTACCTTAAGGAGGGAAAGCTTTTAAAAATGTTATTTGGAGCTTGTAGAAAGGTTGTTCACGAAACACCATGTGAGCAAGCAGTAGCATCCTTAGTTACCAGTGCAATAATTGTGCTTTGATGTATCCTTTTCTTTTCTTGGCCATTTTCCATGGAAAACCACTTCAAAAGCTCATATATTTCAAAAAGTATAACAAAACCATTTAGGTAAAAAAGTGAAAGGAGACCAAAACCAATGAGGTCATCGACCAAACCACTCTACTCATCGAAGTTATGGGTCGAATATTGTTCATGCGTGAAGGTCTGAACACAAGAGACAAATTTAGCACCATCCAGGACAAGTTCATCGAAGGAGTTGTAGCCTTACTTGAGATGATCGATCCTATGGTTGAGACTTTTCTATCGCTGCTCGACCAATATCGCATCATCAAGCCAGAAAGTTAAGAAGAGGTCCACCAAACCCTGGATATAGCCGAGCAGCTGTCAACCACATCTGTGCTTCTATTGATAGGCGACCTTACCGGTGGACATACCGTATACACCACCCGCTCAACCATTGCATGTATCGTAGATTATACCTCTGACATCACCCAATTGACCACACCTACCACACACTATACTTTCTGGACCAACGACGGCACCAATAATTATGCAAGGAAATGACCATATAGTCACTGATATTGTAGTTGATATATCTCAAAATCGGTTGCAAAATTGAATATTTTAACCTTTAGCAACCAAAATTTTTGGTTGCGTATCAATGGTAGTAAAATAATGTTTGGTGGCGAGTGGTGGCAAGCAATGGCTACCTAGCCACCGCGCCGCAACAACACTATTCAGTGACAAAAAACAACTGAAATGCCATTTTATCATCATCACTTAGCTACACATGTAACCAACGATATAAATTGGTCATTTTCAAATTCTGACCGGACACCAAATCTGGAAAGTACATTCTCGGGGCTTTCCAACAACATGTTGATCATTTTCTGGATCCTTACAGGAAACTGTTTCTCAATATAGGTGATTAAAGATTCAATCTCCAGATTTTTATCTTGGGGAAATCCCCACAACTTTTGAACCACAAATCAAAATTTGTTTCTGCTTTGGGTTATGTGTATATAATTAAGTTAGGAACTCACACACCAAATTTTGTTCGATTCTGAGTTAGCATCCTCCTCCGTTTATCCTATCTCTTTCACGTGTTTAGGGCAGAGGGCGACCAGGGTTTCTCCTCTTTAGGATTTTCTAGGGATCTCAAGCATCTATAGGTATATATATACATATATACCTTGGGTTTCTTTACTTATTGAGCCTAATAGCTGAATTAATCAATTTTTTTTTCAATTGGAACCAAAGTGATGGGTCTCACAATTCTCCCCCACTTAAATAGAATTTGTCATCGAAGTCTTGGATGAGAGTTCGATTTCCAATCAAACAAAATTACTTCCAACTCCAACAAACATTTCAACCACTTCTACAATGCAACAAACACACACACACACACACTTGAAACTGAGCTTCTCAGCAAAACTAAATCAACTAATAAACTAGGTACAATCACCCATAACAATCAATGCACACAAACAAGATTTCAATATCAATCATTCAATCAATAAACATTTTTTTCCAAAATTTTTATTGGAAGCATTTAAATAGATTTTTTTTCGTCCACTAAACCAAGCTTTCGAAAAATTTCTGAGTAAGAGAGTTTACCTGCTTCTGGAATCTTCGGTCCACATGTCAGCTTGCGATTGGACTACTCTAGCAGTTATGGTAATTACCATTTTTCGTCAATTCGGCTTATAGTAATTTTCTATAAATACCGTGCCCTTTTACCTTTTACTCTTCAGTTTCATTTGCTAAAAATCACTTTGATTTATGTACTTGTCTTCTTCCAACTTCAATCCTTAAGAAATTTCTTCTTTTTCTTTTCTATTGAAAGATGGGTTGAGGACGGTTTGAATGCTGCTCTTGACGGGGCAAATGTTCGCTCTTCAGGAGGAAGTTTTAGGGTTAAAAGGTCCCCTCTATCCCAACTCGGGACATCCTTGTGGTTCATGTGGAACCTAACACTGGTCGTAGTGGTTCTCGACCCCCAAAAAGGCCAAGGACTGATGCCTTTCGGATTAGGTCATCAGCAAACACTCTAAGTGACTCTCCCTCTGAAGCTCCGAGACGGAGGAGAAGTCCCTCCAACTTCCATTGTACTCATAACAACACTAGCATGTTGCTGATTTTGTCATTTCGGTGGCGTGCACTGATCTGATGCATCAGATTATAACCTCTTTGGAGCTTCTTCCTCCTCCCGATGAAATGCAAAATATGGATGAGTACAAAGAAGCGACTTTCTTGCTCTTTTGGGTATGATTTCCCTTTTTTCCGAGTTCAAAGTTCCGACTTTGTTTTGTCTTTGTCTCTTTTCTGACTTTTTGTTTTCTTCCTTCTAGTGCATCGCATTTTTGAACGACATCATGCTGGATTGAGAGAGATCTCGAGCAACTCCGAGTGACCGTGCTCGGAGAACTGCTAACCTTGCTGGCCACACTGGCCAGTCCCATCTTGAGACGGTAGAAGCCAAATCCGAGTGGCTCTCACCCAGTCGCTAAACTGTGTCGAAATCGACCGGTATAGCGCTTTCAGGGCCATCGAGAAGGCGAATAACAAGGTGCAAGGCCTCCAGACCGAGTTGGACTTCATAAAGGAGAATTTTTACCTCCGACTTCACCAGGCCTTGATCACGGAGAAAAAGAAGACTTTTCAAAGTCCTAATGACCAACTAACCGGGCGCTTCGAGAGGATTACCGCTTAGTTTAATGATCTTGATGCCAACTTAGAGGCTTGACTGACCTATGCTTAATATGTCGGTTCAGATAATGTTCTCTTCCTGCTCTCGCGCCGAGGGGTCAATATTCCTTTGGAGGTCTCAGATCACATGAACTCCGAATTGGCTAAGTTCAAGGAAATTGTCAACAAGGAGAACCTGACGACGCTTCTTCCTGAAGACTTGGTCATCCCAGTTTTTGAACATGCGAGGCTTCAAATGGCGGTGGTGAGATTGGATTCCCAGAAGCACATTGATGCTTGCTTCAGTTTTTCCAGTTTTTGTTTTGGGTATTTCAAGGTCTCCTCTTTTTGCTTTTGTAATCGACTTCTTTTTCAGAGTCATCTCTTATTGCTCTTGTAATCGGCATCTGTCTTGTAATTATTTTTCTGCATAATAAACAATGTTATGTTTTGAATGAAATATAATATTCAAAGTTGTTTATGACTTCAAAGTCAGAAAAAATGGAAATAAAACAAGAGATTGACTTGGAATTTCTGTTAATAATAAAAGAAAGATGAAGTTTTATTTCGAGATCTGTTCTTATTTATGCGCAATAGCTAACTTTCTTCCTAAGTTTGAGAGTTAGATCCCGTTATTTAGGAAGAGAACTTTTGCATTTTTGGCTCTAAAAGCTGAGATTTTAAGACTCAGTTTAAGCTTTAGTTAAGAGTTTTGATCTTAGAAATTGTACTCAAAAACCAAAACCAAAACCAAAACCAAAACCAAAACCAAAACCAAAACCAAAACCAAAACCAAAACCAAAACCAAAACCTACACCAAAACCTACACCAAAACCAAAATCAAAACCAAAACCAAAATCAAAAGCNAAAAACCAAAACCAAAACCAAAACCAAAACCAAAACCAAAACCAAAACCAAAACCAAAACCTACACCAAAACCTACACCAAAACCTACACCAAAACCAAAACCAAAATCAAAATCAAAACCAAAACCAAAACCAAAATCAAAATCAAAATCAAAATCAAAATCAAAATCAAAATCAAAATCAAAATCAAAATC